>JAJOOO010000906.1:0-79042 GCA_029582685.1 Solanum piurae
TGAGTCCTCAAGTCCGAGGACAAGACCCTATGATCTAGCTTCTATGTTTAATCCTTTGCTTATGTTGAAAGACATTGTTGTACTTTTCTATTTCAAGATTTCTTATTGATGTAAGGGCTAAGTCCCATTTTCGATACTTCTATGTTTAGATGGTACATTGTGATGAAGTTAGATTCTATTCTTCGTATATGAAGTGAAGTTGAACTTCCATAGTAAAAGTTTTAAATTTTTCATGATTTTATTCTATGATATATGCCATGATGAATGCTAAGGGCTTGTATAAGACCTCTTCGAGGTCGAATACGCCGGTAACGACTAGGGGGTGCTCTTTGGTCATTACAGTCATACTAGCAACACTTACCCCCCTTAAGACTTCTATTGATGCCTTGACAATGAGAGTCATTACTTGTGAGAGCAGACATGGGGAGGCTTCTGAGGTGACGACTTTAAAAGATGAGATTACGAGTTTGAGGAAGGACGTAGACTATCTTAAGTCTACTGACTTCACTTCATTAATAGAGAGGGCAGATGATGAGGATGTTCCTGAAACCACTGGATATGTGTAGGGGGATGGCGTAACACATGCAGAGTCAGATGCAGAGACTGACGAGGAGTTGATATCAGTACATGTTGAGGTGACACATGAGAGTAGAGATGAGGGCATATTCAGAGACTTGCGAGATCTTATAGAGAAGGTTGTGCAGTCGGTGATCCAGACATTGCCGACTGAGACATCCACAACAGCTCCTAGTGGATCTGGCATTGCTATTCCGTCTGAGGCTACTCCGGGCACTGATGCCCATATACAGACTTCTACACCAGCTACCGAGACCCCGATAGAGAGAGAGATTGCATAGACAGGACCTTTCTTTACCTCCCTCTTTGTCTTATTATATTTTTACTATTAATACTTTTATTTGCATTTCAAGAAATTGGACTTGGATCTCTTGGATTTTTCACCTTTTGCCTGTTTTTAGACTTAATCTTGCATACCCATTGATGGAAACTGATATTGGTATACTTCGTTATCTCTTTTACATGTGTGGCTAAAACCCCCAATTATTGGGGTGTGATTTTGTGAATATGGGTTAGATTTGTTGTTAGGTCTTGCTTGCTAATAGTTTATTCGTAGTTTAAATGTGATTTCATTTAGTCGTTGTGGATGAATCTAATGAGGTTGTAGTTGCAAATATAATCTCATATATGTGTTTTGGGCTTGCTCGAGAGAGAGGTCGTAAAACCCAGACCACTAAATTGATGGCCAGTGCGAGTGGGTCGACATGAGGTTCAACTCGAGAGAGTTAACCCTAGTCCCATGTCCACACACTCATCTCGAGAGAGTCAGTGGGTTAAGGTGGAGGTTGTTCTTCATGCGACAAGTGGGTGTCCGAGAGGAACCCGCTTGAAACGGGGTAAGTTGCTTGAGAGTGAGCTTATCCCCTTTAAAGTCTAGCCTAGTCACAAATACTCAATGAATTTACTATCACAAGCATGTGCCCAATGATTTAGTATATCCCGTATTCCTATCACATCCCAATAATCCCGTCTCCATACTTGTATTTTTCTTATTTTCACTGTTTTAGTTGTTTCTTGCTTACAAACCCCCCATTTGATACTTGACGCTTGCGTCACCCTTTTTAATTTGTTATGTTCTCATTCACCATAGTATTTAGCTATGATTAGCTTTAGCACTTTCTCACTTAACCACTAATTCTCATGCCCACTTCCTTGGGACTCGACCCCAACCCTTGGTTGGGTTATTATACTATTGCACGATCGTAGACACTTGCATCGGAAGTTGTCTCCTTTATTACGCAAACATCAAAATAATATAACAACTCAGAAAATGATTGGATGAAATAGAGCCTTAACGTTTGGGTTAGCATGACTTTAGGTGGATGTGTGGACTATTTTAGAACATAAATGGATCATGGTGGAAGCCTAGGGTGCAAGCAAGGGCCTAGGCTAGCATGATAGGGTGATAGAGGCCTAGTTCCTAGAGGGGATGTTTGGCGATGGGCTGTTGATCTCCCAAGGGATTGGGTGAGTCGCCCTTATTCCCTATGGTCGCCTAGTGCACTGCCTCTTTGGCCTAGCTACTGGACCAAAGGGCGGGCTAAATGGCAGTTCGCCGAGCTGGTCGGCGTGTCGCCCCACTACCCTCCAATCTCCCTCTGACCAGTCCCATTTAGTGAGCTACTGGAACAAAGGGCGGAAAAGAGTGCTCATCGGAAGTTGTCAAGACCCGAGCCTATGCCTTGGAAGCGACACGGCGTACTCGACCCCGAAGGGATCTTATACAAGCCTCATAGTTCATTTCATTGCATCGATAATAGAATTGTACGGAATTAAAACATTTTATTTAAAAACAATACGATTCAAAACATAGTAAACATTTAAAACATTGCAGCGGAAGTCTACTTGTCTCGCATGACCATCTTAATACAATCTTAGAAAAACCAACGTAAGTAGGGTCACGACCCTTATCACTTGAAAAGTCTAGAAAGAGTCTAATACAAAGAAGTAGAACAACATAAAGCTTTTAAAACGTGTCCCCGAATGATGAGGACATACCACTCGAGCTTGGGAGTCTCAATCCAAGTCTTAACTAGAACTAGCAAGTCACTTGCCGGAACCTACACTTGTAGACATAGAGGAAAATATGGAGTTAGTACACACAAATGTACTAAGTATGATGACCATGCAAAAACATGCTAAAATGGACATCTTGGTTTGGAAACCATGCATGATACCAATTTCAAGATATTTCATGAACATAAGAATAAGAGGCATCAAATACAAGTATTACCAACATCCAAGTCATTATCATCACATTTCCACCAAAAGTGAACTTACCGTTATCCTCATGCTCCTTCAATGTCATGACACAATACAAAAACATATACATCAAGTAAGGCATCTCAATCATCTTAGGGTCCTTATCTATGATAGACCTAAGATACACTTAAGTAATATATAAAGTGGCATCCCATACTACCTCTTCAAACCACACCTAAGTGTTCCTCTAGGCCACCATAGATAAGACTCCTTACATTTCAACACATCATGCTAAACAACTCATATCACTAACTCAAGTGAAACATGCTTCATATCGTTTAGTCAACTACGACATACATTATATCATGGAAGACACACACCATTTAGTATAGACATGTGAGACATACATCATATCATAGAAGACATAAATGCAACTTGCTTCATTTGTTCATTTAGAACACATTCTTTCATTAGGAAGTAGAGAGTTTCACTATAGCCCTCTTGAAGCTTACTCGTGCAAATGCATGGATAGCTTCCCATAATACTACCCACACATCATAGAACTCCTCAAGAAACCATAATGGGTACCTCATATGATGGGAATAAACATTTAACCGACATAGACTATGAGAGCTAAATCATAGAATCAGTGTCATGTAACCCAACACCTAAGGTCGATTGGTGATTAACCTAATGGATACACTAGCTATCCTATGTAGACACATAGTTAAGGGACAAAGAGCTTACTACATGACACCCCGCCTCGACTAACGTATGACCATCCATCACTAGGGATTTCTATTAGATACCCAACCTCAACTGTCGTGAGAACATCCATCCCACTCAATGACCTGTCGGTGCTTAGCCTTCATTCGCATAGAGTTGTTCATGTCATTTGTTCATTAAGGAAGATAGATTTTTACTAGAAAACCCCGCCTCAACTAACGTATGAGTATTCATATCATTCCAACTTGCATAAGTCCTTTGGGAATAGAGATTGTTACTAGATAACCACTCCTCAACTAAAGTATGGGCATCCATCTCCAAGGATTGCTACTACATACCCCGCCTAAACTATCGTATGGGCATCCATCCTCTCCTAACATGAGGATAGCTCATAGATTCAAACATGAGAATAACATGTCATATAAGAATCCCTTAACATGGTTTAGTGAAGAGTTGAGAATAACCTTTAAAATCCACACATTATAAAATTCATGATCATATAACTTCATACATGCTTTCAAGAAAAGGAAACCTAAGTCTACCAATTCAAGATACATTAAAAAGGAAGAAAACCTTCCACATGCAAACATCTTCATTCATAAATGCCTAATTGAGAATGCCCTTTCAATACTAGCACACTTGCATTTTAGGTATATGATGAGTCCACAAATTGGACTCATTTAGGGCTTTATTTTAATAGAAATAGTGTCCTCAAATGCTTATTTAGTCTAAATATCTGATGAAAACACTTAAGTTTCAGGTATTTGAAGTTTTAGTGGAAGCATGGACACTTAGGTGCAAAAAGGAATAAAAAGGATGAAAAGAACAAAGAAGCTGAAGCTTGAGCATCGCCAAGCATGCTTGGTGATTCACCGAAGGAATGCACTCCGCCCTTGTTCCAGTAGGCGAAACCCTGAAGGAGAAGGATAAAAAAGGCGATGAAAGGAGCAGTCGGCGCTTCGCCAATCAGTTCCGCGAAGCAGAAGTATACCTCCCAATGATCCTGAAAGCACAAATGCTGAAGGCAAAGCACAAACGGCGATGAACTAGAAGAAGGGCGAATCGCCGAGTCATTCGACGTTCGTGACTAACCTCGCCGAGCGATCCGCCAACACTATTTTCTGATGTCTATAAATACTAAACTCTTTATTAATTTTTAGTGTGGAACATTAAAGTAAAAACATAATTGTAATTTTCACTTTAGCTTGCTTATTTTCTCTCAAGTTTGGAGAGGGTTTTTTTTGGGAGACTTGAAGAGAGAAGGAGTTCATCTTCCCCAAATTGGAAGTGAGTCTTCTCCATTCTTCTTCCTTTGCTTATATTAATGTTTAATTTCTTATACCCATTTGATTTATCTATCATTTTAGGTATAATTTATTATTTGTTGATGTGTGGCTAAAACCTCCCATTCTTAGGGTGTGATTTAGCAAATATGTGTTGATATTATTGTTGGGTTTTGCTTGCTGATAGGTTAGATGTATTTTAATGGTTATTTCACCTAGTGGTTATGGTTTAATTTAATGGGTTTGTAGTTTCAAATACAAAACCACCCATGTGTTTTCGGCTTGCTCGAGAGAGGTCGCGAAACCAAGACCGTTAGACTGATGGCCTAGGGAGTGGGTCGACATGAGGTTCAGCCCAAAAGGGTGAGCCCTAGTCCCATATCCTAACACTTACTTCGAGAGAGTGAGTGGGGTAAGGCGTAGGCTGGCCTTCATGCAACAAATGGGTGTTGGAGAGAAACCCATTTGAAACGGGGTAAGTTGCCCGAGAGGGAACTTATTTCCATCTAAAGCTTAGCCTAGTCACTATTACCTTGCAAATTTGCTATCGAAAGCATGTACCCAATGATTTATATCAATATATATTGCGGTCACACCCCAAGAACTTCTCCCCATACTTGAATTTTCTCTTTATTTTTTTTGTTTTAGCTATACTTGTGACAAACCCCCATTGATATTTGACACTTTGGTGTCACCCACTTGAATTTACTTTGTTTTTATTCGATAATTTCTCAAGCTACAACCAACTAGAACAAAATTCTAGCCTAACTACTATTTTCACTACCACTCCCTTGGGACGCGACCCCAACCCTTGGTTGGGTTACTATATTATCGATGATCGTAGACACTCGTACCGTAGGTTAGTATCGTTGGTCATGATAGGCATCAAAATGGCGCCGCTGCCGGGGAGTGGTGTCACATGAAGATGTAGATTTCTAGAGTTTTTCTTCTTTTTAGCGTAGTTTTTACTAATTTTACTTTTAATTTTGTTTTTCTTTGTTTATTATTTGTGTATGCAGGTCCTCTGAGCATGACAGAGGGAGTGGGTGGCAAGCCAGTTGAGGCAGATCAAGAAGTTGAGGGTGACTTCACACTAGTTGCACTGGTATCTCAACTAAATAACTTGACCACCAAAATATCTGAGGTGGAAAACCAGTGCAAACGCCAATGGAGGTACATACCTCCTCATGCGCGGAAGAAGTCTAGAGAAGATGAGAAAAGTCGTGTTGAGGATACTCTTCAAATCATTCTCCAAAAGATCACCGATCAATATCGAGTGTTGGATGAAATGAGAGAGAATGTTGAAGCATTGCATCAATTGATTGGATCTCATTCTAGATCAATCCAGCACATCAGATCACTCCTAATGTTTGCAATGCCTCAGCTCCATCGAAATGATATATTGGGGTTACCTAGTGATACTAGGCCTAGCTCCAATAACAGAGAGTAAGGAAGGACCTACGTCGAGCCACGACGTTAAATAAGGCGCTTCTTGGGAGGCAACCCAAGGTCGTAAATATAGGATTTTACTTTATAAATAATGGGTTGTTAATGTGGCAGGTTAAAAAAGAGATAAGTGTGGAAAATTTCAAGTTGGCAAGCAACAAGTCCATTTAGCGATTTGCCTAATAGGTCAACGAGCTTGGCTGAATCCACCGTTGGGCTCAATGCTAGTGCATTGCAGAGCTTGTAAAACTCGGTGAACTCAAAAAGTAGCTCGGCGCATTGCCAACCTATTCAGCGATCTCGATATAGACCGCCAATTTTGCCCCCTAGAAAATTGAAGGTTTTGAAGAGAGGGTGGGATAAAATACCGCTCGGCGCTTCGCTGAGTGGTTCGATAAGTGTGACTAACGTCGCCGAATGGACAAGAACTGAACGGTTATATAAACGCCAAAGGTCTAATTTTTGAATCTCTCACTTTCCCTCATTTGAAACTCTCCAAAATCACACCAAAGGTATTATTTTCTAGATTTTTTCCTTAAATTAGTATTTTAATCGGTGATTAGTGCTTGGGGTTGGATTTCTTTGCTGCCTAGCATTACAAAAAGCTATTTGATCGGCATCAAAGGTTAGTCTCTAAAACCCCAAATTTATTTTTGAAAATTTTGCCCTCATTTGCAATTATAGTATCAGGATGACGTCTGCTGGGCCTCTCTGATAGAAATAGGTTTCTATGCCGCTTCACTTACCCCCATCCAGACTCTGTCGATGCTTTAACCTTGAGGGTTACAACATGTGAGCGTAGACAGGGGAGGTCATTTGAGGTACCGGCTTTACAAGACGATGTTGTGGGTCTACGGAGGGACGTAGACTATCTGAAATCTATTGACTTCAATGACTTGATGAGAACCGTTGAGGACCGGGATGCACCTGGAGAGGCAGCAGTTGCAGATGCAGATGCTGGTACTGATAAGGAGCTGACAGCAGCAATGGAGGAGCAGAACATCTTTGGGAACCTATCAGATCTGGTAGGGACAGTTGTGCAGCCGGTGATCCAGGCATCGCATGCTGAGACGTCCACAGCAGCCCCTACAGGACCTATCACTGTTGCTCTTGATGTGACTACTCTGGGCACTGATGCCCAATTACAGACTGCAACTCAGAGTTCTGATGCCCCGACAGGAAGAGAGGCCACATAGACATGATTTCTCTTTACCTCTCTCCTTGTCTTTCTTTGATTTTATTTTTAGATACTATTTCTCGCATTTGAGGACAAACACATTTTTTTTGTGGTGGGGTGAGGCTCACCTTGTTTTCCTGTTTTGAATGATGTTTTCTGTATATATTTGGGTTGTCTGTTTTTAATTGTGTTTTTAAAAATGCTTTGACATTGTTTGAGCTTATGGCTCTCTTTTGGGTTTAATTGAAAAATAATTTTGACCCTTCCGAAAAATTTTCATTTTTCGAAAATTTTCGCCACCTCTTGTGTTGAAAGTGGTTGTTCTTTTACAAATTCAAGTCTCGGTTTCGATCAACACTGATGACTTGAATAGTGCTCTTAATCGAACAAACATGAATGTGCGGCTATGACGAGAAAAAATGAAATTGCATAGACAATATCTGAACTCTTTGCATCTCGTTGTGATTAGCCATTTCTCAAATTGATTCTCTTGTAATAACCGTTGCACACTAGCGAAAGTGTGTAGTCTTGTTTGACTTAAGTGTCGATTCCTTGTGTGATGAACTTACTTTGAACCTTGCATGAATAAACCTAGAATTTGCCTTGTTAGTCTGATTGATTTAGTAAGGTGTGCTCTTGAGATGATCTTAGGCAACTTTTGAGGAGTGTGAGCCAATTTGACATATACCTCTTTTGTACCCGTGAGCGGAATAGGAATAGAAAAAAGTGATAAGGATACCAGAATTCTTCACCACCTCATAATCAACATACTATCCCCGACTCAATAAATAACTCATACTCATACTAGGCTAAATTCACACAACATAAGGACTTCAACATCACATTCTAAATTAAAGGAATCCATCACTTACCGGTGTCTTCACCCGGATAACTTTCCTTACTCTCTTTAGCTTGATGCACATAGAAACGATTCTTCTTGGGAGCATTAGGATCTGGTCCGCTATAAGAAGCTTGCTTGGCCTCTCTCTCCTTATCCATGAGTGTAGGACAATCTCTCATCTTATGCCCCTTCATTCCACACCCAAAGCAACCATCCGTACTGGCAAGACACTTACCCAAATGGTGTTTTCCATAATTAGCACATATAGGCCTATAATAAGGAGAACCACCTCCACTTCCTCCTTGAGACTTAGGGTTAGATACCCCACCTTTGCTCACCATAGAAGAGTCGTAGGAGGAATTTTGGTTGATTGACCTCTTTTTGAACTTCAGTTGACCTTGATCATCGGATCTAGACCTCTTCAATTCCGTATTCTTTTATTGGAGCTTTTCATCCTCCATTTTCTTAGCATAAACCATAAGACGAGATATATCCATGTTATCATGAAGCATAGACGAACGACATTCTTTTCTCACCAATCTAGACACACCCGTCACGAACCTACTCATTTCATATCTAGGATCCGCAACCATAGAAGGAGCATATTTAGACAACTCGATGAACTTAAGAGAATACTCCTCAACCCCCATACTTCCTTGATGAAGGTTGATAAACTCTTCTACCTTTGCTTCCCTTTTCTCCCTCGGAAGGAATCTATCGAGGAAACTCCCTTGAACACCTACAAACCTATAGCAACCGCTCCTTCCTGCCTATTCCTCTTTCATTGAGTATGCCACACTTTTGCCACAACCTTCAATTGATAAGAGGCCAACTTCAATTTCTCCCCAGTAGTCACCCCCATAACATCTACAATCTTATAAACCTCATCTAGGAACTCTTGAGGGTCTTCACCCACTTGAGAGACAAAGAACTTATGAGGATTCATTCTAGTGAGATCTCTTAGCCTCGAAGCCACAGTGCTCTCATTAGGGTTCTCATGAGCTCTAGCATCCCTAGTCACTTGAGCCATCAAAGCATGAGTCAAGGTTTAGAGAGCCGTTCTTATCTCCACATTAGTCATAACCTCTTCATCAATAGGAACTTGAGGATCTTGAAGGACTTCCTCATCTTGGGGGAACTTGATTACCTTGAGGAGCTTGATTACCTTGAGGAGGAACTCCTCTATTCACACCCTCTCCTTCCACCTTCCTAGCGTTATTCCTTCTTGTATTCATATCCTATAAACACAAGAGAAAGGGTCGGGAAAAGGACAACTATAGATCTAGCTCTAAGGCACGAAATAAGAGTATGAAGAAAGAGAAACATCCTAACGTCCTATAGCCTCTCACTCATAGATGTGTCGCGACTCACACCGATAAACAAAACTATACTAGACATGGCTTGTGAGATGACATCCTAAAAGTACCATTCCAAAATCTTTGCTCTGATACCATGCTTGTCAAGACCCGAGCCTATGCCCTGGAAGCAACATGGCGTACTCAACCCCGAAAAAGTCTTATACAAGCCTCATAGTTTATTTCATTGCATCTATAATAGAATTGTACTGAATTAAAACTTTTTATTTAAAAACCATACGATTCAAAACATACTAAATATCTAAAACATTGCAGCGGAAGTCTACTTGTATCACATGGCCATCTTAATACAATCTTAGAAAAACAAACACAAGTAGGGTCACTGCCCTTATAAATTGAAAAGTCTAGAAAGAGTCTAATACAAAGAAGTAGAACAACATAAAGCTTCTAAAACGTGTCCCCAAATGATGAGGACATACCACTCGAACTTGGGAGTCTCAATCCAAGTCTTCACTAGAACTAGAAAGTCACTTGCCGGAACCTACACTTGTAGACACAGAGGAAAATATGTAGTTATTACACACAAATGAAGTAAGTATGATGACCATACGAAAACATGCTAAAACGGACATCTTGGTTTGGAAACTATGCATGATACCAATTTCAAGATATTTCATGAACATAAGAATAAGAGGCATCAAATACAAGTATTACCAACATCCAAGTCATTATCATCACATTTCCACCAAAGGTGAACTTACCATTCTGCTCATGCTCCTTCGATGTCAAGACACAATACAATACATATACATCAAGCAAGGAATCTCAATCATCTTAGGGTCCCTATCTATGATATCCCTAAGACACACTTAAGTAAGATATGAAGCGGCATCCCATACTTCCTCTTCACACCACACCTAAGTGTGCCTCTAGGCCACCATAGATAAGACTCCTTACATTTCAACATATCATTCTAAACAACTCTTATCATTAACTCAAGTGAAACATGCTTCATATCGTTTAGTCAACTACGACATACATTATATCACGGAATACATGCACCATTTCGTATAGACATGTGAGACATACGTCATATCATAGAAGACATAAAGGCAACTTGCTTCATTTGTTCATTTAGAACACATTATTTCATTAGGAAGTAGAGATTCTCACTATAGCCCTCTTTAAGCCTACTCGTGCAAATGCATGGATAGCATCCCATACTACTACCCACGCGTCATAGAACTCCTCAAGAAACCATAATGGGTATCTCACATGATGGGAATAAGCATTTAACCGACATAGACTGTGAGAGATAAATCATAGAATCCGGTGTCATGTAACCCCACACCGTAAGAAGGTGATCAACTTGCCTAAGGTTGATCGGTGATTAGCCTAATAGATCCACTATCTATCCTATGTGGGCACATAGTTAAGGGACAAATAGCTTGCTACATGACACCCCTCCTTGACTAAAGTATGGGCATCCATCACTAGGGATTGCTACTAGATACCCCACCTCAATTGTCGTGAGAGCATCCATCCCACTCAATGACCTGTCGGTGCTTAGCCTTCATTCCCATAGAGTAGTTCATGTCATTTGTTCATTAAGGAAGAGATGTTGTTACTAGATAACTCCGCCTCAACTAACGTATGAGTATCCATCTCATTCCAACTTGCATAAGTCCTTTGGGGATAGAGATTGTTACTAGATAACCCCGCTTCAACTAACGTACGAGCATCCATCTCCAAGGATTGCTACTAGATACCCTGCCTCAACTATCGTATGGGCATCCATCCTCTCCCAACATGAGGATAGCTCATAGATTCAAACATGAGAATAACCTTTCATATAAGAATCCCTTTACATGCTTTAGTGAAGAGTTGAGAATAACTTTTCAAATTAACACGTCATAACATTCATGATCATATATCTTCATACATGCTTTCAAGAAAAGGAAACCTAAGTCTACCAATTAAAGATACATTAAAAAGGAAGAAAGCCTTCCACATGCAAAACATCTTCATTCATATGTGCATAATTGAGAATGTCTTTTCAATACTAGCACACTTGCATTCTAGGCATAGACCACACACACATTCTTCATATCATGTTCATACCTACACTTTTCATATCATATTCATGCATCTATTCATCACAATTAGGGTAATAAGAAGAATTCTATAAATTTAATTGCCATTATGTACATAGGAAGTAACCACCTCCACCATAAGTGGATCACACATCAATAGATCACACTTCTATACCAACATAAGCTAAATCATGAATTTGCCTTACAAGGCCATAATCAATACATCACCACATACCAACAATTCTTAATAATTAGGTATGCATAATCATATTACTTCAATAAACTCATTCAATTTAAGCATCTCATAATCACATGCTTGAACAATCCACAAACCCACTTCTTAGGGCACCATTGAAGACTTTAGGAAAACATGGGTTCTTTGAGAGGGTTTTTCATAAAACCACCATTCAACATCAATACAACCACATTACTTCATAATAAATCCATTTAAAATAATAAAAGTTTGAACCCATGTTGAAGAGTGAAATATCTAGGTTTTGAAGTTTTGCAAGCTTTGAAAAATACTTCGATAGGACTCTAGAGTGAGAGCTAACCCCGGATAAAGAGCCAACATACCTTAATCCGAAGAATCCACAAGAAATTTGAGAAGAAACGACCATGAAATCGCCAAACCCTAGCCTCTATTGCTCCCTTCTTCTTCTTCTCTAGTGGAAAGTTTCTAGTGAGAGAAAATTTGAGAGGAGATGGGTTTCTTTTAATTCTATTTGGAGAGGCTTAAAATGAAAGGAATTATGTCATAATAAGGTTATATAGTTGCTAGGAAAAGAATGGAATAGTGTAGGGTCAGTTTTGGAAAAGAGCTAAGGACCCTTAAAGTTTTGACTTAAAAGTTTTACCCCTTTCCGTCTTAGTTCGCCCTTGGAACACTAGGGCTCGCCAAGTGCACTCTTGTCTGCCCTTTGTTCCAGTAGCTCACTAAATGGAACTGGTCATAGGGAGATTGGAGGGGAGAGGGGCAACACGCCGACCAGCTTGGCGAGCTGCCATTTAGCTGCCCTTTGGTCCAGTAGCTAGGCCAAAGAGGGAGTCCACTAGGCGTCCATAGGGGATAAGGGAGACTCGCCCAATCCCTTGGGCGATCAACAGCCCATCGCCAAACATCCCTTCTAGGAACTAGGCTTGTATCACTCTATCATTCTAGCCTAGGCCCTTGATTGCACCCTAGGCTTCCTCCATGATCCATTTATGTTCTAAAACAATCCACACATCCATCTAAAGTCATGCTAACCCAAACGTGCAGGCTCTAGTTCATCCTATCATTTTACGAGTCGGTACATTATCCCCCACTTAGTAACATTCGTCCTCGAATGACACTTAAACACATTAAGGGAAAATGACTCGAGACTAGCAGCCCAACAAATATACAACATCATAATCCATGCACAAACTAAAAGAAGCATCAACTTTATCTCAACATGTATTCATTGCATTCTACAAACTCATTAGGCACACATACTTCATCATTTCTTACTTTAAATGGAGGAACTACCTTCTCTGATCATAAGCATGCTCATAAAAACAACATGAAGCCAAATATATTAATTTGCTCTCAAAAGAACACATAGGCATGATCATACATTCTCTTTTTGATTTCACGACAAACATCTCATACTAATTGCACAACAACATGAGGGAATATAGATCAATTACTCATTTTATCATTCTATCATAATCTCATCAATAGCATGAATAACATAAGGAAACCATGCAACACATAATCATGCATGACTCCAAAACTTGAAATAGGCTACTATGAACACTACGTCTCAAGCTTGAATAGGAATATAAGAAAGTGATAAGGATACTGGAATTCTTCACCACCTCATAATCAACATACTATCCCCGACTCAAGGAAGAACTCATACTCATACTAGGTTAACATACACACAACATAAGGACCTCAACATCACATTTTAAATCAAAGGAAACCATCACTTACCGGTGTCTTCACCCAGATGACTTTCCTTGCTCTCTTTAGCTTGAAGCACATATAAATGATTATTCTTGGGAGCATTAGGATCCGGTTCGCTATAAGAATCTTGCTTGGCCTCTCTCTCTCCTTATCTATGAGTGTAGGACAATCTCTCATCTTATGCCCCTTCTTTCCACGCCAAAGCAACCATTCGTACCGGCGAGACACTTATCCAAATGGTGTTTTCCACAATTAGCACATGTAGGCCTATCATAAGGAGAACCTCCTCTACTTCCTCCTTGAGACTTATGGTTAGATACCCCACCTTTGATCACCATAGAAGAGTCGTAGGACACAACTTCCGATGCAAGTGTCTACGATCGTACAATAGTTTAGTAAACCAACCAAGGGTTGGGATCGTCCCAAGAGAGTGGTTTTGAGAATTTATAGAAAAATAAAATTTAGTTCTAACTAGTCGTAGCTAAAGACATTACCGAGTAAAACATTGTAAATTAAAGGGGGACACAAACGTGTCAATTAACAATGGAGGGGTTTTGTCACTAGTAGGTAAAAACAACAAAATA
This sequence comes from Solanum piurae, assembly GCA_029582685.1. Lineage (NCBI taxonomy): Eukaryota > Viridiplantae > Streptophyta > Magnoliopsida > Solanales > Solanaceae > Solanum > Solanum piurae. The sequence continues at coordinate 14,178 of JAJOOO010000906.1, forward strand.
AACAAGGGTTTCTAAGCAATGAGAGAGGATCTTTGGGATGTGACGGGAATACGGTTTAAGCTAAATTATTGGGTACATGCTTTTAATAGACGATTCATAGAATAATTGTGACTAGGCTAAGCTTTAAGGGGGATAAGCTCTCTCTCGAGCAATTTACCCCGTTTCAAATGTGTTTCTCTTGGACACCCACTTGCCGCATGAAGAACAACCTACGACTTAACCCACTCACTCTCTCGAGCTGAGTGTGTGGACATGGGACTAGGGTTCACTCTCTTGAGCTGAACCTCATGTCGACCCACTAACACTGGCCATCAATCTAGTGGTCTTAGTTTTACGACCTCTCTCTCGAGCAAGTCAAAAACACATAAATAAACTTGTATTTGCAACTACAAATTCATTAAATTCATCCACAACCACTAAACGAAATCACAATTAAACTACGATTAAACTATCAGCAAGCAAGACCCAACAATTATCTTAACCCATATTCGCTATATCACACCCCAAGAATTAGGGTTTTTTAGACACACATCAAGAGATAAATTTTTTTACCTAATGAGCTTGCATTCAAATGGGTATGAAGATTTGAGTCTTGTTATAGGCCAAGAATGAAGAATCCAAGAGACCCAAGTCCAAATCCTTGGAGATAAAACCCTCTTCTTCTTCTTCAAGTTTTCAAAACACTCTCAAACTCAGAGCAAAAATCTCAAAAAGTACTATTCTATATGAAAATTATAATAATTGTTCGACACTAATTGAAAATTATAATAATTGTTCCACCCTAAAACTAAAACTCTAACTAGTATTTATAGTTTTCACAGATTTGTGCTGCAGCGGACCGTTCGGTGTCGTTAGTCAAAATAGCCGATTAGCTCGGTGATTCACCCTTTGGTGTAGTTCATCGCCATCTTGCACTAGGCTTCAGCATCGTCGTTCTCTGGGTCATTGGGCGGCATGGTACTGCTTCGTGAAACTTCTTGGCGATGCGCCAACTGCTCCTTTTTTCCGCCGACTTGATCCTTTTCTTCAAGGCTCAGCACACTGGAGCAAAAGGCGAAGTAAGACCCTTCGGTGACTCGCCAAGTGGACTCGGCGATCCTCAGACCTTCATTTCTTCGTTCTTTTCAGCCTTTTCATTCCTTTTTGTGACGTAGTGTCCATGCTTTCCTTCACACGTCAAATACCTGAAACTTAAGTGTTTTCATCAGATATTGAGATAAAATAAGCATTTGAGAACGCATTATCCATTAAAATATACCCCTAAATGAGTCCAATTTGTGGATTCATTAACACCCCCAACTTAAACTTTTTCTTGTCCTCAAGCAAACTCAAGTTCAGCAGTTCAAAAAGGGTGTCTCGAACAGTGCTACACAAGACTCAATCATGAATGCACACAACAAGACTCAATTTACTTATGCAAAGATCAAATTCACATTCAAAGGTTCAAGTTGTGACTCACCAATATCAACGAATCTCATGCTCACAGTACTTTCTTCAAATGCAAGTTCAAGCTCAACTATAGTGTTCAAATGCCCTCACACAAATAATGATTTCATATTCACACAATGGTTTCACAGTTTAAAGCTTTGGAATCATATGCAACACTCACACTCATAAAGAAGAACATAATGCATAATTTCACCCATAGGTTTGCCTGTATTTTCCAATCAACATTTGTTTCAACTCACTCAAGATCAAAAAGGTCTTTTCAAGGCTTGTAATGGGGTTGAGTGCAAAGGTATGGTCATTTAGGCTCAGTGACTTTTATCCTCATGAAATGTGGTGCTCACAACACTTCATTTCCTTTTCCTTCCTCATTTTCTTTAGTGCTCATAAATCATCCTATTATTTACTTTCCCTGGATTGTTTGGGAACCCCATTTTTTTTGGACTTTATTCCACATTTTTTTTTTGTAGGGGTTCCATTTTTCTTAAAACCATGGGTAAGAGGAGACTTTCCTTGCACTTCTTGACTTGCCCTTTTCTTTTCACCACACCCCCAACTTAGGCTTTTGGCCTAAGTTGGCTATTCAATTAACCACAAATCAAGATGATTAAAGGTAATGGATTAAGAAAGGTCTAATTTTCATCAAGTTTCTTCCAAAGAAGGGTAAGGCTCAAGGGATGTTCAATAGAGAATCAAACGCTCACAAGGTAGGTCACAAAAGAGGTATATGTCAAATTGACTCACACTGTTTGAAGTTTCCTAAGATCATATTAAGAGATAGTATCACTTAGCTGACCGGACCAATGGGGCAAATTCTAGGATCTATCATGCATGGTTCAAAGTAGGCTCATCACACTACGCATTGACACTATAGTCAAAAAAGGCTCCACACTTTCGCTAGTGTGCAATGATCATCACAAGAGACTCGATTCAATACTAGGTTAGTCATAACAAGACGCAAAGAGTTCACATATTGTCTATGCAACTTTATTTGGCCTCATTGTAGCCGTACATTCATGTTTGTTCGATTGTAAGCACTATTCAAGTCATCGGTATCGATCGAAACCGATACTCAATTTTTTTGCAAAAGAACTGCCATATTCAACAAATGAGAGGTGGCAAAAATGTGCAAAAAGTTCAAATTTTTTTGGAAGGATCAAAATCATTTTGTAATTTAAAACAAAAGGAGCCATAAGCTTAAACTTTCATAGAAACAGTATAAACACAATTTTAAACAGAACACCCCAAATATATACACAAAACGCGAACATCAAATAGCACACAAAGGTGGGCCTCACCCCACCACAAATAAAAATCATTTGTCTTCAAATGCAAATAACAGAATATCCAGAATTTAGAATAAAAAAAGATAAAGAAGGAGGTAAAGAAGGGATCCCGTCTAAGCAGTCACTCCATCTATCTAGGTATCAGTGCCCGAAGTGTTGTCATTCTTCTTCTGGTTCTCTTTTTCTTTTTGCTCTGCTTCAGCTTCTGCAGCGATATTAGCCTCAATTATATTGTCCAACTTGTGAGCTGCCATAAATGCGTGTATCGCATTGCTGAACCCTCGAGCCCATGAAGGGACATTAGGGTCGATGGGCATCCTCCTCCTCGAACTAGCTGTCTTGTTGTCGCTCCTTTCAGTTCTTCTGAACTGTTGTGCTCTTATGTGTCTGGGTGGCATGTTTCTTCCTGCAATTTTTGGTCTGGCCATGTCTGCAAAGTCTTGAGATAATGTTAGAACATATTTGACAACCAAAACAAAAACTTTCAGCTGTAAAAAGACTAAATAGTCCATTCGATGTGCCACCGAATACATTCGGTGAGCCACAGACAATCCGTCGAAGGTCACAGTACGGAAGGAGTTAGGGGTGCAGACAAAGGGAAGATAAGACGAATTTTGGTGAATCGCCGAGTGCTCTTGGCGATCTCATACTTCTCGCTGAAAGTTACAGATGCCACAAAAAATAAGTATGATAATACGGGCGAGATGAGGTAATTAGGTGAACCGCAAAATAGTTCAGCGAGCTCATCACAGCTCACCGAATGACCCAACGTGCCTACTTTTGGCCCAACTTCTCAAAATTAGACCCGCAACCCCCGAAAACAAAATCAAAGCATGCACCAGCATAATTAAGGTAGGACCCATAACAGCCAAACACAACCCCTCGAATTTTAATCCAGTTTAAGACATGCATTTACGGGAATTCACCAGCCACAACTACCCGAGCAGGGATATCAAACTAAATCATGCATGTAAATAATCTAGTCCTCTCAGGGAGGAGTAGAACACTTCAACCAGATCATGCTATTGCAAATGAGTATAGTTTATGATAAATTAAACTTGGGGCATAGACAACTAACGTTTTGTGTCGCTAAGGAGATAATTGAAATGCTAGGCGGCAATGTAATCCAAGTCCAACCACAATTCAAATACTAAAATGCTCTAAAAGTTCAAGAAATATAGAAACTAGAGTGCAAGTGTGAGTTTGGACAGATAGAAAGTTAGGGAAAGTGAAAGAAGTGGAAACTTTTAAACCTTTTGCTTGCAAAAACCATCCAATTTTTGCCTACTCGGCGACATTAGTCAACCTCGCCTGCTTACACGGTGGAACGCCGACTGTTTAGTTTCTTCGCCGAAATTTACAGAACCTTTGGTTTACGGGGGGTCCAAACGGCGGTTTCCATCGTGATCGCCGACATGGTCGGGGAGTCACCAATAATTTTCAAAGCTCACCGAATTTTACAAATTCCAATGTTGGCGATGTCTTGAGTCAAACGATAGATTAGGTCGAATTTGCCGACCCCTTCGGCGACTCGTTGATTGGACCTATTGCTTGCCATCCTTCACTTTTTCGAACACTTCTCAAACATTAACCTGTACAAACAACGCACCATTATTTTACCAAGAAATAAAGAAAAGCAATTAAAGGGGTTTTGGGTTACCTCCCAAACAGCGCCTTAGTTAATGTCGTGGCGCGACACAGCAGCGCCTTCAGGCGTCTTCCAAATACACCACTTCAACCAAAGAAATCTCTTAACAATCCCCGAAATATAATTTCAGACGTTGACCATTCACTTTAAATGGAGGTCCTTCCTGATCTTCAACTTCTATGGCACCATTGGTGAATACTCGTGTTACTCTAAATGGTCCAGACCATTTGTATTTGAGCTTCTTGGGAAAGAGTCTAAGTCGAGAGTTGTACAACAAAACTCAATCTCCTACCTTGAAGTACTGCTTGAGTATTTGAGCATCATGCCATTTCTTCATCTTCTCTTTGTAGATGGCTGAACTTTCATACTATCTGAGTCAAAATTCATCTAGTTCGTTTAACTGCTCCACCCTCTCCCTTGAAGTTTTTGACCAGTCCAAATTTAGAGCTTTCAATGCCCACAATGCTTTGTGTTCTAGCTCGACGGGAAAATGACAAGCCTTACCATAAACCAACGGATATGGAGACATACCGATAGGTGTTTTGTAAGCGGTCTGATATGCCCATAGTGCATCATCGAGTTTCCTAGACTAGTCAGTTCTGTTGGCATTTACTGTCTTTGCCAGGATGCTTTTGATTTCCCGATTTGACACTTCGACTTAGCCATTTGTTTGGGGATGACATGGGGTTGCTACCTTGTGTTTCACCCCATATTTGGTCAGCGCCATTGAGAACCACCTATTGTAAAAGTGGGACCCCCCATCACTAATGATCGCCCTAGGAGTGCCAAATCTTGCAAAGATGTAGCATTTCAGAAATTAGACAATGTTTTTTCCTTCGTTGTGTGGAAGTGCGATGGCTTCCACCCATTTGGAGACATAATCCACAGCCACCAAAATGTATTTATTTCCAAATGAGCTCACGAATGGGCCCATGAAATTGATTCCCCACACATCAAATAGCTCGACTTCCAAAATAGAAGTGAGAGGCAACTCGTGCCTTCTAGATACTTCGCCTTGCTGCTGACATTGAGAGCATTTCTTCACAAATTCATGTGCATCCTTGCATAGGGACGGCCAGTAATAACCACTTTGGAGAACTTTAGCGGCAGTGCGAATACCACTATGGTGACCTCCCACTGGAGATGCATGGCAAGCATGGAGAATGTCTACCGCTTCTTCTTCTGGAACACACCTCCTAATAACATGGTCAGCACATTCTCGAAACAAGTATGGTTCATCCCAAAAGTAATTTTTAACGTCGAACATGAATCTCTTTTGTTGGTAAAAGGTCAGTTCATCCGGCATCAATCCACTCACAATGTAATTTCCAAAATCTGCATACCACAGTGTAAGTTTGAGAGATATAGCAAACAATTATTCATCGGGGAATGAGTCATCTATGTCGACCTCATGCTCGGCATCTTCCCTTCCTTCCAACCTCGACAAGTGGTCGGCCACTTGATTTTCGAAGACTTATCGATCTTTAACCTCAAAATTGAACTCTTGTAATAGTAGCACCCATCTTATCAATCTTGGTTTTGCATCTTTCTTCGTCATCAAGTAGCGGAGTGCATCATGATCAATGTGTACTATTACTTTGGTGCCTAGTAGGTATGCCCGGAACTTTTCAAATGCATAGACCACTGCGAGCAATTCTTGTTCAGAAACTGTATAATTTCGCTAGGCACTATACAAAGTTTTGCTTGCTTAATAAATTGGGTGAAATAGCTTATTGCGCTTTTGCCCCAACACTACTCCCAATGACATACCACTAGCATCGCACATTACTTCGAAAGATTCGTACCAATCATGACTGACGATAATTGGGGTGGATACTAGTTTTTCTTTCAAACACTTAATGCGGCCATACAAGCATCATCAAAATAGAACTTCACTTCCTTCTCTAGGAGTTTGCATAGTGGATGTGCAATCTTAGAGAAGTCTTTAATGAACCTTCGGTAGAAACTTGCATGCCCCAAGAAGCTGCGAACACCCTTCACTGAAATTGGCGGGGGTAATTTCTCAATGACCTCAATTTTCACCTTGTCAACTTCCAGCCCCTTTTGCGATACTTTGTGCCCAAGAACGATACCTTCCTTCACCATGAAGTGATATTTTTCCCAATTAAGAATCAGATTCTCATCGACGCATCTTTGGAGCACCTATCCTAAGTGTGTCAAGCATTCCTCAAACGTGTCCCCTACGAGTGAGAAGTCATCCATAAATACCTCTATAGAATCTTTGACCATATCCGCAAAAATAGACAACATGCAATGCTGGAATGTTGTTGGGGAATTACATAGTCCGAATGGCATTCTTTTGAATGCAAATATTCCATAAGGGCAAGTGAAAGTGATTTTTTCTTGGTCTTTCGACGTAATAGATATTTGATTGTAACCGGAGTACCTATCCAAAAAACAATACCACTATATTTTTGATAATCGGTCAAGCATCTGGTCCATAAAAGGCATTGGAAAATGATCTTTCTCTGTCCATGAGTTAAACTTTTGATAGTCCATGCATACTCTCCACCCAGTCACTGGTCTTGTCGGCACAAGTTCTCCTTTTGCATTAGGGACTAAGGTTATACCTCCTTTTTGTGGTACACATTGCACTGGACTTACCCACTTACTAACTGCAATAGGGTAGATCACTCCCGCATCTAGCCACTTTATGATCTCGTTTTTCACAACCTCTTGCATTGGAGGGTTCAATCTCGATTGATGCTCCACACTAGGTTTACATTCACTGTCAAGCAGAATCTTGTGAGTACAGATGCTAGGAGGAATTCCTACTATATCTGCTATTGTCCATCCAATAGCTTTTATATGCTTCCACAGTACTTCAATGAGCAATTTCACCTGCCTTTCAAGAAAATCGGCTGCGATAATCACCGTAAAGTATTATTGGCTCCTAAGAAGGCATATTTGAGATAAGAGGGTAGGGCTTTTAACTCCAGATTCATGGGTTCTTCTGTTGATGGCTTTGCAGGAGGACTTTCTCTATTTTTTAGGTCGATATCCAACTTGATTGGATTCCTTGAATATACTCCTAACCCTGATAAGGCAACTACCACTTCCTCATAGCCTTGAACTTCGGATTCATCATAATTGGAAAGTAAAGATTCAAGGGGTTCATTCTTGCGCATTATATGGCTCACACTTGCCACCGTCTCATCTATAACATCCTTAGTAGATACCACATGGATGTTACTTGGTTTCTTTATGGATTTACAGTTATTGAAGGTCACCTCATCATCGTTCACACATAACTTCAATTTCCCGCTTTCGACATCCACCAATTCTCTCCTAGTAGCTAAGAATGGCCTTCACAAAATAATGGGTATATCAGCATCGATCTCACAATCTAGAATCAGAAAATCAGCCAGAAAGATGAACCGATCTACTTTTACCAATATGTCATAGAGTATCCCCACTGGGTGCTTCATTGATCGATCAACCATAAGGAGTCTCATTGTGGTTGCCTTTGGTTCACCTAAACCAAGGTTCTTGTACATTGCATAGGGCATCAAATTAATGCTTGCTCCTAAATCGCACAAAGCTTTAGCAAATTGGAGCATGCAAATTGTGCACGGGATTGTGAATGCCCTAGGATCTTCTGTTTTAGTGATTGACTCATTTGTCATAATTGCGCTGCAACTATGGGGCACCTCAATCATTTCATACTCCAAGCTCCTTTTCTTTGTAACCAGTTCTTTCATGAATTTGGCGTATCCCGACATTTCCAACAACACTTCCACCAGAGGTAGGTTAATTGATAAGCTCTTAAATCCTGACAATTTTTTTTGAACTTCTCATCTTCATTCTTCCTTTTCAAACGTTTAGGAAATGGTGGAGGTATTTTGGGTAAAGAGTGTGTGAATTTTGGAACTTGAACATGTTGTTCTGCATCCTCTTGTGGTTCTTTGGCAAGTTTTGTAGAATAGGCAATTCTTGTTCCTCTATACCCTGGCTCTCTTCCCGCACTCGAGGATCCTCATCCTCCATCACATTCCCTTTTGCCATCTTTCCATTACGGGTAAATACATCCAGTCCGCTTTCATTATCTTCCATCAGTGTCCTGGATGTTAATTGAGCTGATAATAGACTCAATTGACCTTCTAGTAATTTGATGGCATCAGCATGAGAATTTACTTTACTTTTTAATGATGAAAAGTCATCTCTCATCCCTTTTAGTAAATCATCAGAGCCCTCAACTTTATTAAGTATGCATGACAATATATCATTTACTCGAGGACTACTTGCACTCCCTTTTGATTTTGGGCTTTCACTCAGTTGAGTTTGGTCTTCCTCATGGTCATCTTGCTCAGCCCAATCGTGGAAATATCTCCTTGGTTCTTCACTCCTATAATGGTTCCAACCTTGATTTCCACCCCGTTGTTGATAGCGTAGGTGGAAACCCTCCTCATATCTTGTGGAGTTCCAACCTTGATTCTCCTCCGGTCTGAAGTAACCGGATGAAGACCCCCCTCAACTATTTTGGAGTTCCAATATTGATTCTCCCTCGGTCTTAAGTAACCGGATGAAGACCCCCCTTAACTCTTTTGGAGTTCCAACCTTGATTCTCCCTCGGTGTTAAGTAATCAGAAGAAAAAGCCTCCTCAATTCAAAATACTCCATACGTGCCCTTCATGTGCTCTTGTTTCACTTCCATTTAAGACAATATATTTCTGATGTTTTCATCCCTCTCCCTTTCTTTATCGAGTTGTTTTTGTGTTAATCTGAAGCACAGTGGGGAAACTTGGTCATCTTTTGTGTATAATGCTTGATTTACTCTAGTCATGCCATCTAGGAGGAATGAGGCTACTTCAAATGATTTTAACATTATTCCTCCTTGCACCAGCTGATCAACTATCATTTTATTAACCGAATCCAGACTACGGTAAAAGTATTGAAGCAATACCTCACTTGGCAGTCCATGTGTTGGACATTTTTGCAAAAATCTCTTAAATCGTGTCCATGATTCGTGAATTGGTTCGCCCTCTTTCTGTTTAAATTTTTGAATGTCGTCTCTTAGTTTCATCATCTTTGATGGAGGGAAGAATCTTTCACGAAAGCTGTAACCAGCTCCTCCCATGACTTTATAGAGTTCTTTGGATGTTCGACCAACCACTTAGTGGCTCCCCCAGTTAATGATACTGGAAATAAGCAAAGCCGTATGAACTCTTGCAAAAGATTCTTGAATGACAGAGGGGTGCACACTTCTACGAAGCTTTGTATATGTTCATACGAATCTTCATGTTCTAACCCTCTATATAAACCTCTTGAATGTATGAGATGGAGTGTTGTGCTAGTAATTTCAAATGTTGCACTTCCGCCTGCTTGTGGCATGCAAATTGCACCCATCTCACCCACTTGGGCAGGGTTGTGCACATTATTAATATCATCAATATCATCTAGAGGAGATTAGAGAAAATGTAGAAGTGCTAAATCAGATGAGCGGTTCTCACTCTAGATCTATCCAGCTAATTGAAACTCTCTTGGGTCATGTGATACCTCATTTCAATCAGGCACGAAGCAGGGGGTTGCCAAATGATGTTTTGGCTAACCCCAAAAGTGAAGTTTAGCGACGTTAACTAAGGTGCTGTTTGGGAGGCAACCCAAAACCCGTAACTTCTTTAATTATGTTATTTTTGAAATAAAGGTGTTTTGATTTTATAGGATTGGGCATGAAAAGTTTGTGAAAAGTACAGGATGAATTACACAAGTTCAATTTACGAATCGCCGACTAGATCGGTGACCCCAACAAAGACCGATGTTTGGATCCTTACTTTGACTAAGGGTTCTATAAAACTCGGTGAGGTAGATAAACACTCAGTGGATCGTTGAGTAGCGGAGCAAATTCAACTAATGTTGCTGAATGGGTGAGATCTGCATGGTTTTTATAAAGCCACGGGTTTTGACTTTCAATCTTTTCAATATTCTCTCACTTTTGATTTTCGCAAAATCACACCTACCTAGTATTTTCAGAATTTCCGCACCTCGTAAGTATTCTAGCTGCTTTAGTAGTGCTTCGATCTATACTAACATGCTTCCTAGCATCACAATCTTGACTTTATCTGCCTAAAAGGTTGGTTCTCCAAACCCTGGATTTAATTGTGATATTTATACTCTTACTGCAAGTAATTTTATCCTATGTCGTGTGTTGTGCCTTTCTGATAAATTTAGACTATTCGATGTGCTGAGGCGAACTCGCCAAATCACTGAGCGATTCACCAAATGACCCCATCTCGCCTTTAATTTCATGCTACTTGTGATAAGGGTTTTGTAACTTTTGGCTAGAAATCTTTGATCACCAAAAGCATTCGGCGACTCGCCGAAAATCTCTTTGGTCGCCCTTTTGTCTGCCCCCTTGAAACTTTTTGCACTGTATACTTCGGCGGATAAAATCCTGCTCGCCAAAGTAACTTGGTGACTCACCGATCTATACGGTGAGTTTTTTGGCAATTGTGCCCCTCTGAATTTGATTTATTTGTTTTAACTTCTTTTGAATTCTTTGCAGAAATGGCTAGATCTAGAGTTGCAGGAAGAAGCAGGCCACCCCAAGGTAAAACAAAAGAGATTACAATCAATGAGGATGCAGATGCATTCAGAAGCAAGGTTGCTAAACTTTCCACAACTTGTGAAAAAGGAAAGGGCAAACACAAGACCCTTAAATTATCAGATGCAAGCACCAGCAGTAATGGCTTTAACAGAAATGACCCCAACCAATCTAAAAGAAAAGGTGTGAGTTTTGATGAGGATGATCTGTTAACAACACAGAGGGCTGAGCGGTGAACTAAGAAGCTGAATGATCCATCCAGGGCTAGGACTCCCCAGCCTACCACTACCACAGCTCCAGTTCCAGAGAATGCAATGATATTAGCACCTTCAGTACAAGGTCCTCCGCCTAAATCAATGAATCGAGTAAAGGCTGAGAGGCTGAGGACAATTCTGGAGGAAAAGCGTTTGTCCATAGACGGGGTTATAGAGAGGCACCCAAAGATAATAGAGTGTCTGAGATACCACAAGTTCCAAATCTTCACCAAACCCCGTGTCCCTTATATTCCAAACTGGGTAAGATAGTTCTACAGTGCATACAGTGCACTAATACCCCAACAAAAGTAACTAGCATCAGCCTTCAAAGAAGTTGACTATGTGGTTGTCAGAGGCAAGATGGTGAAGTGTGATAGTGAGGAAATCAACGCAGTGTTGGGCATGTCCATGAAAATTGGAGATCACTGCCAGTACTTTATAAGAACAAAGAAGATGGATGAGATGAAAAAGTGGTTAGCCCCACTAATTTCAGATGAGACTCCAAAGTGGTTGGCAAAACGAGTTCCAATTGAAAAGAAAGAACTAGACATAGTCGCAAGGTTCTGGTTCAGTTTTATTAGCAGCACAATTTTTCCATCCCAAAATGAGTCGATCCTTCACCTTGCTAAGGTAGCTTGCCTGGGTTGCATCATAGATGAGACTCAAATAAACTTGGGTGCAATCATTGCTTCAGAGATACTCATGCGTGCAAGATAGATCCAAACCTCACTTCCATTCCCAGTATTGATCACAGAATTATGAAAATGAGCCCGAGTGCCTCGAGATGCCAAGAAGAATGTGTAAGTGATGCCCACAACCTCTACTTATATCTGGAGGATCAAAGCCGACTACTTCAACGATCAAGAAGAAAGGAAAAAGGCAGCATCGATAGAGTTAGTAAATATAGAATCATCGCCTGCAGAGGCACATCTGCCTACTCCGTCTCCTGGGCCTTCATGTATATCCATTGCCACTGTTACTCCCGCTGATACTCCAGGTTCTTCTGTTGTTGCACGATCGCCAAGACCCACTAATGTTGCTACTGTTTCCCGGATGTAGACCACTTGAAGTCCACCGATGTGTCCATGGTCTTTGGAATAATAGAGATTCTAGACATGCGTAAGATGCCTCAGACAACCACTGGACATGGGGATGAAGCGAAGCAGATAGCCGACCCTGAGTCAGAAGCAGAGATTGATGAAGAGATGCATGAAGAGACTGAGGGAGCTGCAAATGAAGACCTGAACAAGACATAAGCAATCATGATAGATGCTACTGTGCAGGCTTCCTTAGCACCTATTGCTGGATCTTGTGGAGCTGGTCCTTCTGGAGGTCACTTTGGGCACTAAATCCCAGACAGATGGAGCGACCGATTAGCCAGGATCACCTCTTTACCTCCCTCTCTGTCTTTCTTTAATTGTCATTTTGGATATTCTGTGTCATTTGTATTTGAGGACAAATTGCTTTTAATTGTGGTGGGGTGAGGCCCACACCTTTTGTGTGCTACTTTTTTTCGTGTTTTGTGTATATATTTAGGCTGTTCTATTTAAAATTGTGTTTTATCTATTTCTGTGGATGATTAAGCTTATGGCTTCTTTTTGTTTTAAATTGTAAAATGATTTTGATCTTTCTGAATTTTTTTGAATTTTTTGCACATTTTTGCCACCTCTCGTGTGTTGAATATCGGTGTTCTTTTGCAAAATTTGAGTCTCAGTTTTGTTCAATACCGATGACCTGAGCAGTGCTTACAATCGAACGAACATGAATGTACGGCTACAATGAGGCCAAATGAATTTGCATAGACAATATGTGAACTCTTTGCATCTCGTTATGACTAGCCTAGTATCGAATTGATTCTCTTGTGATGATCATTGCACACTAGCAAAAGTGTGGAGTCTTGTTTGACTCTAGTGTCAATGCCTAGTGTGATGAGCTTACTTTGAACCGTGCATGATAGATCCTAGAATTTGCCCCGTTGGTCCGGTCAACTAAGTGATGCTATCTCTTGATATGATCTTAGGCAACTTCTAAGAGTGTGAGCTAATTTGACATTTACCTCTTTTGTGACCTACCTTATGAGAGTGTGATTCTCTCTTGAACATCCCTTGAGCCTTACCCTTCTTTGGAAGAAACTTGATGAAAATTATACCTTTCTTAATCCATTACCGTTAATCCTCTTAATTTGTGGTTAGTTAAATAGCCAACTTAGGCCAAAAGCCTAAGTTGGGGGTGTGGTGAAAAGAAAAGGGAAAGTCAAGAAGTGCAAGTAAAGTCTCCTCTTACCCATGGTTTTAAGAAAAATGGAACCCCTCCATATATATAAAAAGAAAAAAAAAGTTGTGGAATAAAGAACAAAAAATATGGGGTTCCCAAACAATCCAGGGAAGGTGAATAATAAGATGAGTTATGAGCACTAAAGAAAATGAGGAAGGAAAAGGAAAGGAAATGTTGTGAGCACCACATTTCTTGAGGATAAAAGTCACTGAGCCTAAATAGCCATACCTTTGCACTCAACCCCATTACAAGCCTTGAAAAAACTTTTTTGATCTTGAGTGAGCTGAAACAAATGTTGATTGGAAAATACGGGAAAACCTATGAGTGAAAGCATGCATTATGTTCTTCTTTGTGAGTGTGAGTTGTGAAACCACTGTGTGAATATGAAATCATTCTTTGTGTGAGGGCATTTGAACATTATAGTTGAGCTTGAACTTGCATTTGAAGCAAGTAATGTGAGCATGAGATTCGTTGATAATGGTGAGTCACAACTTGAACCTTTGAGTGCACATTTGATCTTTGCACAAGTAAATTGTGTCTTGTTGTGTGCATTCATGATTGAGTCTTGTGTAGCAATGTTTGGGACACCTCTTTTGAACTGCTGAACTTGAGTTTGCTTGAGGACAAGCAAAAGTTTAAGTTGGAGGTGTTGATGAGTCCACAAATTGGACTCATATAGGGATATATTTTAATGGATAATGCATCCTCAAATGTTTATTTTATCTCAATATCTGATTAAAACATTTAAGTTTCAAGTATTTAAAGTGTGAAGGAAAGCATGGACACTACGTCACAAAAATGAATGAAAAGGCTGAAAAGAACGAAGAAATAAAGGCCTGAGGATTGCCGAGTCCACTTGGCGAGTCGCCGAAGGGTCTTTCTTTGCCTTTTGTTCGAGTGTGCTGAGCCCTGAAGAAAAGGATCAAGTCAACGGAAAAAGAGAGCAGTCGGCGCATCACCGAGAAGTTCCGCAAAGCAGTACCATGCCGCCCAATGACACAGAACACGACGATGCTGAACGCAAGTGCAAGACGGCGATGAACTACACAAAAGGGTGAATCGTTGAGTTAATAGGTGATTCCGACTAACGACGTCGAACGATCTGCTGCAGCATAAATTTGTTAAAACTATAAATACTAGATAGATTTTTAGTTTTAGTGTGGAACAATTATTATAATTTTCACTTAGTGTCGAACAATTATTATAATTTTCACTTAGTGTCGAACAATTATTATAATTTTCATATAAAATAGTACTTTTTGAGATTTTTGCTCTGAGTTTGAGAGGGTTTTGAAAATTTGAAGAAGAAGAGGGTTTCATCTCCAAGTATTTGAACTTGGGTCTCTGGGATTCTTCATTCTTGTCCTGTAACAAGACTCAAATCTTCATACCCATTTGAATGCAAGCTCATTTAGGTATAAATTTCTATCTCTTGATGTGTGTGTAAAAAACCCCAATTCTTGGGGTGTGATTTAGCGAATATGGGTTAAGATAATTGTTGGGTCTTGCTTGATGATAGTTTAATCGTAGTTTAATTGTGATTTCGTTTAGTGGTTGTGGATGAATTTAATGAATTTGTAGTTGCAAATATAAGTTTATTTATGTGTTTTCAGCTTGTTCGAGAGAGAGGTCGTAAAACTAAGACCACTAGACTGATGGCCAGTATGAGTGGGTCGACATGAGGTTCAGCTCGAGAGAGTGAACCCTAGTCCTATGTCCACACACTCAGCTCAAGAGAGTGAGTGGGTTAAGGCATAGGCAGGACTTCATGCGGCAAGTGGGTGTTTGAGAGGAACGCATTTGAAACGGGGTAAGTTGCTTGAGAAAGAGCTTATCCCCCTTAAAGCTTAGCCTAGTCACAATTATTCTATGAATCGTCTATTGAAAGCATGTACCCAATAATCTAGCTTAACCCGTATTCCCGTCACATCCCAAGGATTCCCTCTCATTGCTTAGAAACACTTGTTTATTTTGTTGTTTTTACCTACTAGTGACAAAACCCCCGCCATTGTTAATTGACACGTTTGTGTCCCCCTTTAATTTACAATGTTTTTACTCGTTAATGTCTTTAGCTACGACTAGTTAGAACTAAATTTATTTTTCTATAAATTCTCAAAACCACTCTCTTGGGACGATCTCAACCCTTGGTTGGGTTACTAAACTATTGTACGATCGTAGACACTTGCATTGGAAGTTGTGTCTTGATTACACAAACATCAAGTGTCACATTCTGACACATGTATATTGGATCGGGTGTCATGTTCCGACACACTAACAGTTTCGGTGTGGGTTCCATGAGCGGACCACTTGTGATTATTACGTTCATAACTACCTATCATTGATATTGAGAAATTGTATGTTTCATCTAAAAGGGTATCTGACTGATGCATCCGGTATATGTGTGTTTAATGTATTGTAATTAGTTGCTTATATCTCGTTAATTGTAATTGACTGCAAATGAGCCTGCCCCATCGGTATGGGGTCTGGTAAGTGGAGACCAAGGATCCAGGTGTTACTATTGACTATTTTAGGGATGTTGTCTGTGTTCTAAGTAATGAGAGGGGTAGTGTTCATTGTCCAAACAGTAGTTAGGTCTTACCTTGGAAAGGGGATTCATATTCGAGATGGTTAGTGAGCCTTGGTAGAAGTCTACTAGGCGCTCAAGGGATGAGTTGTGAGGTAGAAGAAGCTTGGGCTTGTCGTGAGTGGTCGGCCGGGTTGGTAGTGGTTGTATTCAGGGACTCCTCCATGAGATAGAAGGGTTAAGCTATGATCAAGAGTAGAGTGAGCAGGGGGTTAGATTCAAGTGTACTAGTATGTTGTAGGGTATTCAGGGATGGTAAAGGCAGAAAAACAAGGTTGAGGGATGTACTTTCTTATTGCATGTTTCCTATGGGTTGATTCTTTATAGTATGCGGTGGGTATAGGGTTGACTGATGATGCCTACCGGTACGTGTGGTTTGTATTGATACTACTATTGTCATGTCTCTTTGGCATAGTCTGGTTGCAGGGTCAGTGATGTTCCATATTAGAAGATGAAGACAATCTCCAATAGCTTCTACTCTTCCTTATGTGTGGTGGGAGCTGTGTCATTAGTTACTGTAATTTATACCTTGTAATCCTAGAAGCTCTTGTACCTGTTTAGACTAGATCCCTAGTGGTGTTAATTATTTTACAAGTTTTAACATTGGATCGTTTAAAACTTTTTATTAAGTAAAAAACGCATAAATTTCCTTTTATCTCAAATTTTCTTAATCTTCCGCATGTTGTAACCGTTGGGGAATGAAGGGTCCTCCTACTTAGGTGGTAGAGTAGGTATCTGCACAGCCCGTTGGGTTGGGTCGGGACAAAGCAACTCGAAGGAATTGACTTCAGGAAACTCTGATGTGATAGTCTCTAGTATAAAATGCCATTACTTTTTACTATGACCTCCAAATGATGCAAATTTGGTGACATTGGAAATAGTACTCATAGGCCTTCAGAATTATAGGTTATGGGTCACCTAACTCATTTTGTGTTGAGAGATATGATCATTTGAAGTTGACTTAAGTAGAATCTTATGTCGAAACTGAATCGGTAAGGAAGCTTGAAACTCAACTTTGTGCTAGGGAGTTCTTGTCACCATAATTCATATCCAAATTAATTCCGACACAAAATAATTGACCTTTACACATATGAGTAATTTAAGAATCATCCGATATGACCTTACATGTAAATAAAGAATGATTCAGGCCTTAGATTAGAATTTTTCGAGATGTTATATCAGACCTCGACTATATGTATTATTTAAAATACAACATGTATCAACAAATACAAAAATGTGTACAATTTGTAAGGCTGATATTTTAAAACAGTCGAGATTAAAATTCAACTAACACTTCTAATTCTTAGATGTATCGGCGAATATGGATGGACAAATTAAAATAATAAGTTGGATAAATAAAAATAAAGAAAGGAATTAAATAGTAGTACTCAATTTATAATACCTAGCCTACCTGGGCGCCAAGCAGTCGCAGAGGGATTGTAGCCCCAATCTTGGCTTCTGGACGACGAGACAGTGGATTTTAACCGGAAATCCGCAAGCAATCGCCATCCTTACGCTAGAAATCTCTTTCTCCTTCCTTCCCAAGCCTAGAGCAACCTTTTGTGGGTTTTTGGGGTGAGCCTCGCCTCTTTTTGGTGTTTTGGGAAAAAAGGAGAAAATAAGACTTCGTATTATTTAAGTTCTGTCCCATCCGTCCCGCTCTGGCGCTCCTTGTCTAGCTGGAACGCCGCCGCCCTAGCAGCATCTGGCTTGCTTTTGAGGGATGAGGGCCCCAGTTCTCCAGACGTTTTTCCTTTCCTAAACAACAACAGTTCAGATCGTTACATTATGGGACCATAGGTTTTTTATTTTTGGTATCATTTATTTTTTTATTTTTATGTTTCCTTCCATCCATCACTATAAAAATACAAAAATTCAGCTATGAAATTATTATTAATTTTTCATCAAATAGTTCATAGTAAATATTTCGTATGATGATCCGTCATTAGATAAAATAATATATATATATACATATATATACCATTTTTGTGACACTAAGCTTAAGACAAAAGGTCTCACATCGATAAATACATAGGAATGATGTTGGGTGTATAACTTATAAGTACGCAGTTCTTACCAATTAAAGATGTGTTTTAAAGTCATGCGGGCATAAGCCGAATGTGAATAATATAACTAGTGAGCTGGACCGCTACGACTTTCAAATATAAAAATATATACTCATGTAGTCGTGTAAGACATCAAATACACTCTCTGTCTCAGATGATATTTTAGCTTTTCAAGATTCAAATTATACAAACTTCAATTTAGATTTTAAAGAATATTTTTTTCATTATATTGACATGGGAAGAATTGCATTATACAATATTTTTTGAACATTAAGGAAAGGCCACATGCCAAGAATAGTAAACTACAAAACGTCATTTTTACTTGAATGACGTTTATTTTAGAGTGAAGAAATTAATACAATTGAATCTCAATGAGCGAAAATCATAAAATAAAGAGTACCTAAAGGCATGGATGGTAGAATGACACAATAAATAGGAACAATATAATCATAAATCACATTTTGTGTGTGTTTTATATACTGAAATAATGACTCATGAATAAAAACATTTTATAGGGAACCATAGTTTTTTTTTAATATCCCTTTCTTTTTCTTATTTTTTTTGTTTCTTTTATTTGTGCTTTCTTATTGGTCAAGTGTGTATTATTTGAATAAAATCTATCCTTAAATTATTGGATTCACGTGAATTCATAAAACAATCGCATTGTATATCTATTTAAGACTTTAAAATCTTTGGGAACATAGATTTAATTAATGTGTGGCAGGTAGAGTTTGAATTGCAATTGTCAAATTAGTGCCCCATTACACCCCAACAAATAAAAATGAAACGTGACAATGGGTTATACTTTTTTTGGAACAAATAAGAAGGTTGAGGTACCAGTAGTAAACAAAAAATATGATTATAGGTACGTGGAAAGATAAATATGTATTCATCTTTAATTAGAGGTTTCGGATTTGAGCATTCAATATAAAAAACTTCACAGTTAAAATTATTAATTGAACTCCAAAGAAGATATCAAATACCGAACGGAAAATTAAAAAAAAAGGTGAACAAAAATAATGATACATAATTGAGAAGAATACGAAATCTAGCTAGCCTTGTTTTAAAATAAAGAAGTCAAATTACCAATAAACTAATTAAGTTTCTTTTGTTTCACCGAGTAATTTAATTGATTATTGTTTAAATGAAAGAAGTTTCCTTTTTAGAATTTTGAACTACTTTAAATGGATTTTACTTCATTTAAATCCAAAGTTTCAATGTGATTTTTACTGAAGTATCATTTATTTGGAGTGAAGTAAATAATATAATTGAATCTCAATGAGCGAAAATTATAACATAAAGAGTACGTAAATGCATGTATGGTTGAAAGACATAATAATTAGGAATAATATATCAATATCAAGTACCTATAATTATAAACCACATTTATTGTGTGCTTTATGTACTAAAAAAATGACTCGTGAATAAAAATATTTTATAGATAGATGTAGGGCATGAGGACAAACTCAGTCCATAACTATGATAAACTTACATACTTGGAAGAATTATTTTCATGGTGAAACAGTTTGAAGAACGTTTGAAAACCCTAGCCTTCTCCTCTTGGATCCTTGCTCTAAGACTTGGAAGCGTTAATAAACGTAAAAGAATTGACTAACACTGTTTAAATCCTTTACTAGGTGTAAAGACATCGTAAATTTAGGCTCAGATGGAGTGAGAAAAGACTAAAATATCCCTCTTGAAAGTTGGCGAAAACCTTCTACTGGTCCATCTACGGTTCGTGGATTATTCTACGGACCACAGATATCATCTGTGGAATTTACATTGAATTTTACAGCTTAAAATTTCATTCTACGGGTCTAATCTACGACCCGTAGAACTTCCTACGGCCCGTAGAATGGATCCATATGAGTTGGACCCCATAATGTGAATTATCTGAAGTTTTCAACGAGTTCACAATACGGGTCATCAAAATTTCTACTACCCATATAATTAACTTCAGGAAAGTCTCATGTGATAGTCTCTAGTAAAATGCCATAACTTTTTACTCTTGTCACGACCCAGACCGTCGTGATTGGCACCCACACCAACCCTCCGGTGGGAGAACCACTACTACAACCCATACCAAAAAACTTAACCAAAAACTATGCATTTAAAGATACGGAAGCAGGTTTAACTAACAATAAAAATGGAGTCCCCATAAACTCCAAAGGTTTTAAATAAACTAGCCAAACTAATGTAGAAGAACAACCCCTAGAACCTGAAAGTCAATGTACCAAAACTCTACTAACGACAAGTCTAAGAACAAGGGGTACAACCCCGAAACAAAACAAACACCTTAAACAAATAGTCAGAGTCCGAACAGAGTGGACTTAAACAAGAAAGATCCATGGCAGCCCGAAAAAAATGGCTCACTCTTGAATCTGGTCATGCTCAATAGTCACCTAGCTGAGGTCTATCAATAACCGCCTGAAGATGCCCTGTACTCAACAAAGACCAAGAAAGTGCAGTATCAGTATACAACAATAGTGTACTGGTAGTATCACGTGACTATCCCAATAAGTGTAACATACATTAGTCAATACAACAATATAATCAGATGCACATATCGAATATATACAATATCATCAACATATACGAACAATGAACAACTTCACGATTCTCACATATCACAGTTATATCAATTTAGAGCAACATACCATCTTCCAATATCAATCGTCATTAGATATGAACGAACTCATCACAAGTAGATACACAACACAATTCAATGGTCCTCTCACGGAACCCAATTCAATGGTTCTCTCATGGAACCCAAGCCCAAACAGTTAGCATACCAGAACGTGGTATCCGATCTCATAATTATGTTGGAACGTGGCAACCGATCCCATAGTTATGCTGAAATGTGGAAACCGATCCAAGTTAGTTATGCCAGAACGTGGAAACCGATCCAAGTTAGTTATGCCGGAACATGGCAACTGATCCATTCAACACAGCACAATCACAATCACAAGTATATAATCAAGATCATACAATTAAGTCATGATTTCATGTAAATCATCTTTCATCCATCTCATTTACAACAAGTGTGATCAATAATGCAACATTCATATAAATACATGTATCATAATGAAGTAAGAACAAACATACATCACACAATCATAGAATCACAACCATCACCTACCTCGGATCCAAGCTTCAATCCCTAAGAAACTTGATCCTTCCCTTTTTGGATTCGTTCCGCTTGTTCTTTGTCTACAATAAATCATAATAACATGGGAATAAATAAACAATCACTAGTTACCCGAATTACTAACAATTCTATGAAACCTAGATCAAACCCATGATCCCAATAATCCAAATTAGGGTTGTTTCCACCATAAAATCTATAACAAAACCCTCCCCCAGCAATATTCACCCATTCTATCACGTTCTACGGATCGAAAAATGAATTTGGAGAGTGAAAAAAATACCTTTAGCTTCAAGAATGGCGAAAAATGAGTAGGAGTCGCCTGGGGTTCGTTCCTTAGCTCTAAGAATAAAAAAGTGCCAAATAAGTTCGTTTAAGGGTTTATTTACGACTTTAAGTCACGTCGAACCCACCACAGCAGCCCTCACCCCACTGTAGCGGCCCTACCAGAGCGACCAAAAAGCTTCGCCAGAGCGGCTTGCATGAACCAGTGAGCTATTTAAAGAATTCCAAAGTACCCATTTCACAACACACCTCTAACCAACGATGCTCAGAAAATACCCTTCACGCTAAGATCGATTTTGGGAGTTCTACTAACCCAAATTCAGTTCCGTAAAGTCATACAGATTCTTTAACGAGTTATCTAATCACTCATGTAACCAGATTTATAACTAAATCACCCGATTGTTACCAAATTTCCCTACATCTTAAAGACTCGGATTTCATCCATATCTGGACAAGGTTGGAAAAAGCCAAATACTATGAATTAGGTCATTACAATAGATACCAATTTACCCATCACTCGTCCCCGAGTGACAAACTAGGAGAAAATGGCTAAAGCAAGAATAAAGTAATATCTGAATCGTCGAATAACTGGGGATACTTGTCCCACATACTCTTTCTTTCGACTCTGGGCTGCTAGAAGCTTAGATTGTATACTTCTCACCTTACCCTGAACATCTTTCACCAAATCAACTCTCTAAGGGTTCACATCTTCAACCTCAAACCAACCAATTGAACACCTACACATCCTCTCATACAATGCCTCAATGAAGTCATCTCAACACTCGAGTGATAATATTGATATATGTAAATTTAACTAATCAACAAAATGATTCCCAACAACCACCAAAGTTGATCGTACACATGTCTGCCACATATTATCAAGGATCTTGACACAATCATCCTGATGAATCCTTTAGCACTTAAGCATGATAAAATTCCAAGTCAATACTCGCTACAAAAAGAGGTGAACCTGAATAAACAAACACACACTCATAATACCCAAACAATCATAGTTCTTAATAATATCTCCATCCCATACGTAAATTCCCATGAGCTTAAGTTATAACAAATTTGATCTTTAGAAATCAGATACTCATTGAGGGATATGTTCAGGCATACAACCCCTCCAACAACACTATCGATAAGCAAGATTTAGTAATTGTAGATTACCTCTTAAGAACAATAGAATTGGACCCAATGATCCCCATATTCAACCACACATAATCAATACATGACCTCGACGACTAGAGGAAAATTAAGATTGCCGGATAACCACAAATACGCATGGCAGCTCTTCTATAAATTCTCATAAGCAAGGTGGTACATGTAGACCCACTAAAATACTTTAAAAAATCCAAGACAACACCAATTATGTCATTCGAAATAACCAAATCTTCCCAATCTTCCCACTCAACCAAGATAACATCGCAGGATTTGGTATCCCTAATCCACCACTAGGGATCCACCCACAAAAGTGAAAACACCCGAGCGCATAACTAGTGAATCATACTCACAATACTAACAACCAACATAAACACTCTGACCATTTACCTTATTATAAACCAACACTTTTTAAAAATGAAACCTTTCTTACGTACTTTAATAATCAATAGTAGTAAACTTACGACTCAACCCAGGTGTAAGTCCTTTTAAATGCTCAATACCGGATACAATTGATCATTTCTCACCTTGCCAATTCATACCTTGACAAAATACATCACCACGAATGTAGACTCACAATGAAAAATCTGAATTGTAATTTCCACCATATAACACAGTCCCTTTCTCTATCAACATTAGCTTGTACCTTGAAGATTTCTTTTGAATTCATGGATCTCCATTTACCATTGATCTCATCTACATCGATCTTACCATATATTTCGCTAAAATTTCAATCATACTCATTACTAGATTCAAAAACAAAACCAAGTACTTATCATCACACTCAAGATAATGTCTGCACACTCATTTCTCAAGTCTCTTTCAATGGGTTTTGACCAATCCGATGGACTTGTGACACTATTACCATAGCCACAACAAAACAAATGAAATCACGCGTCTCTGAACCCAATTATCTACCCCTCTGAAGATACCTCTTTGGCCTTAAAAATCAAATAAAATATTCTTGCTCTCGCCTCTCTCTAAAGGTTGTACTACATCCCACTATATTTCTTCATCTTGACTCTAGCTCTTTTAAATTCTATTCAAGTGGTATCCCACCATCTCATAAAACTTTCCATACAACCACGTTACTCACCAAATATTAGAAAACCACAACCTTAGATACTCGCAAGTCGTAATTACTATACAAAATTTGCTTAATTACCAACAATCTTATTATATAGTTGCATCCCGTCAGAATCCATCACGACTCTTATTACCATTACGCTCTGTCATCCTTGACTATCACTTTGAAGTCAACCTTTTCATCAACACGAGGCCTCAAACTCAGGTAAACTCATCAAATTCAAAGGAATAACCTAATTTTTATGCGCACCTTGTTACTAACATCTTCAATTGCCTCCACCCAAGCATACTCAATGGGACTTTCTTTATCCATAAGCTTGTCATTCCGGTATTAATCCACTGCCTTATGGCTCAAGATAAAATCACCAGTCCTCATACTACCCTCCTTCTTGTTAACAAACAAAACAGGAGCACCCCACGGGGAAGCACTAGGACAGATGAAACATTTATCAAGAAGCCCTTGGATTTGAGCTTTAAGCTCTCTCAATTCTAACACCACAGGAATAGACTCAATGGAGGGGAATTCAACCTCAACATTCCGAATATGAGCCAATTACGCCAAACAATCCTGCCCTTCCAATTTCCTAGCCCTAATGGAGGATATGATCTTGGCTAGCTTAGAGTTGTACACCCCTTCCCACTCTAATCTTTCCCTACCGGGGATCTCTAGAGTTACCGACTTAGTATTACAATTAAGCCAGTATAATAGGGGGACAACAAAGTCATGCCTAAGATTATATCAAGTCAGTCATATCTAGCATAACCAAATCAACCCAAATTTGAAAAATCCATAACCACAACAGGACAACACGATACACCTGGGTGACTATGACTGACTCTTTAACTGGGTAGAAACATGGATGGGGGCATCAAGTAAATCACAAACCACATCAAATCCCAAGGCAATTGAACTGGCACATATGAATAAGTAGAACCCGAATCAAACAAAACAATATAGCCATCTGGGCACAGACAAGAGTAGCACTTGTGACCACTGCATCACACCCTCAAACTTGGTTTTACCTGGAAAAAAACATAAAACTGTGCCCTGTCATCTTGACGGGCAACCTCCTTGCCTGGCTGCACTACTCTTCTACATATATTACCATTTCCCCGGCCTCCATGGCCTTGCTGATTTCCTTTTCATTTGCCCAGGTTCTCCACAATTTTAACACACTTTATAACTTATATTCGATTGTTGAACATTAAATTAGATTGCGGGGTTAGTTCGGGTACCATTCGGGGTCCATAATTGTGACTAGGGAAAACAGGGGAGATATGGCTGAGGTTCTGCCTCGTCCTGTCCCTCTCTGGCGGGAGGAATCCTGCACTGGCGCCTCACCTTGGCGGGAAAATCCCGCCCCAGTGTCCCCTACGGAAACAAAATCTCTTCCAACAATTTTTTTGGGGTTTTTTTCTTTCCCAATTTCCCCTAAAGGTTACCAGCTATAACCCATACATTTTTAGAGTAATCCTCCTGACCAAGATAATCATTAGCTACCCCGAGTCAATCTCAACGATGCGCCACCCAACTCATTCTCATTAATTCAACACCAAAAGTTTCACGATACCCAAGCATTTACAACTGGCATAATTCAACAACTAGGCTAACATGTTGCATATATCAAAGTTCAGACACCCTTTATTGTGCACCTAATGACATCATCCCATTCAAGAAATTACAACTTCACATTTGCAGTTAATTCAGGAAACAAGAAGCACACATTCACATTTTCCAAGATACAATTTACAGATAAGTCCAAATTATTAGTTAGTTCGCTCAATGGATGACCATTCCTGATCATCCATGCATTTACACAACCCCTTGGGCCAGATACCAATTGAAACCTCCTCAGTTCCAATTTACCTTGCTTATTTTCCTTCAATCATGACCACGATGTCTAATTCACTTTGTTGAGATACCAATTGAAATTGGGAGATACCAATTGAACTCAACTCATACCACAAGCGACAATAGTAGCTAGCGAGCCCCACAAAACTGCTAATTTAAATCATAGAACTTGGTCGAACCCAATTTTTAATCGCCACAATCTTTAACTAATGGTAACCAGATCTCAAATCAATCTTAGATAAAATCGATGCACCTTGCAATTGATCAAAAAGGTAATCTATCCGAGGCAATGGATACTTGTTCTGAATGGTGCCCCTATTCAACAGTCGGTAGTCTATACACATCCTCTCTTGCTAGTGATGGTGTTACCACTTTTGTTGTTGTAGCTCGGACCATAGAGTGAAAGAGGAAAGATACCAATTGGTATCACCCAGTTAACAATTGGATTCAAGTCATAGCACGAAGGACTAGAAAGAAGTGAGTTTTTCCTGAAGTCCTATAGTCTCTCGAAGAAAAGTACGGACGTCATCGTACTGTTCCACAAGACTCTACTAGGCTCATTTTGGTACAATGAGATCAACGAACCTAGGGCTCTGATACCAACTTTTTCACGACCCAGACCGTCGTGATTAGCACTCACACCAACCCTCCGGTGGGAGAACCACTACTACAATCCATACCAAACAACTTAACCAAAAACTATGCATTTAAATATACAGAAGCAGGTTTAAATGCCAATGAAAATGGAGACCCCATAAACTCCAAAGGTTTTAAATAAACTAGCCAAACTAATGCGGAAGAACAACCCCTAGAACCTGAAAGTCAATGTACCAAAACTCTACTAACGACAAGTCTAAGAACAAGGGGTACAACCCCGAAACTAAGCAAACACCTTAAACAATTAGTCTGAGTTTGAATAGAGTGGACTTAAACAAGAAAGATCCATGGCAACCCGAAACAAATGGCTCACCCTTGAATCCGGTCATGCTCAATAGTCACCTAGTTGAGGTCTATCAATAGCCACCTGAAGATTCCCTGTACTTAACAAAGAACAGGCAAGTGCAGTATCAGTACACAACCACACTGTACTGGTAGGATCACGCGGCTATCCCAATATGTGTAACATACATTAGTCAATACAACAATATAATCACATGCACATATCGAACATATACAATATCATCAACATATACGAACAATGAACAACTTCACAATTCTCACATATCACAGTTATATCAATTTAGAGCAACATACCGTCTTCCAATATCAATTGTCATTAGATATGAACGAACTCATCACAAGTAGATACACAACACAATTTAATGGTGCTCTCACAGAATACAATTCAATGGTCTTCTCATGAAACCCAAACGCAAACAGTTAGCATACCAGAACGTGGTATCCGATCCAATAATTATACCAAAACATGGCAACCGATCCCATAGTTATGCCGGAATGTGGCAATCAATCCAAGTTAGTTATGCCAGAACGTGGCAACCAATCCAAGTTAGTTATGCCAGAATGTGGCAACCGATCCATTCAACACACCACAATCACAATCACAATCACAATCACAATCACAAGTATATCATCAAGATCATACAATTAAGTCATGATTTCATGGTAATCATCATTCATCCATCTCATTTACAATAAGTGTGATCAATAATGCAACATTCATATACATGCATGTATCATAATGAAGCAAGAACAAACATACATCACACAATCATAGAATCACAACCACCACCTACCTCGAATCCAAGCTTAAATCCGTAAGAAACTTGATCCTTTCCTTTCAGGATTCATTTCACTTGTTCTTGGTCTACAAACAATCATAATAACAGGAAATCAATAAACAATCACTAATTACCCAAATTACTAACAATTCTATGAACCCTAGATCAAACCCATGATCCCAATTATCCAAATTAAGGTTGTTTGCACCGTAGAATCTATAACAAAACCATCCCCCATCAGTATTCATCCATTCTATTACGTTCTACTGATCGAAAAATGGATTCGGGGAGTGAAAAGCTTACCTTTAGCCACAAGAATGTTAAAAAAATGAGTAGGAGACGCCTGGGGTTCGTTCCTTAGCTCTAAAAATCAAAAAGTGCCAAATAAGGTCGTTTAAGGGTTTATTTACGACTTTAAGCCGCGTCGAATCCGCCACAACGGCCCTCACCCCGCTGTAGCGGCCCCGCCAGAGTGGCTTGCACGAACCAGTGAGCTATTTAAAGAATTCCAAAATCCCCATTTCACAACACACATCTAACCAACGACGCTCAAAAAATACCCTTCACGCTAAGATCGATTTTGGGAGTTCTACTCGCCCGAATTTAGTTTTATAAAGTCGTACGAATTCCTTAACAAGTTATCTAACCACTCATGTAATCAGAATTATAAATAAATCACCTGATTGTTACCATGTTTCCCTACACCTTAAAGACTCTAATTTCGTCCAAATCTGGACAAGGTTGGGAAAATCCAAATACTATGAAAAAGTTTTCTGACCCCAATTCTTTTTCCATTGCCTTTTTCCTAAAGACGGAATCAGGTCGTTACAACTCTGAACTCCAAATGAGGCAAATTTGGTGACATTGGAAATAGAACTCATTGGCCTTCAATATTATAGGTCATGGGTCACCTAACTCATTTTGTGTTGAGAGATATGATCATTTGAAGTTGACCTAAGTAGAATCTTATGTCGAAACTGAATCGGCAAGGAAGCTTGAAACTCAACTTTGTGCTAAGGATTTCTTGTCACCTTAATTCATATCCAAATTCGTTTTGACACAAAAGAATTGACCTTTACACATATGAGAAATTTAAGAATCATCCGATAGGACCTTACATGTAAATAAATAATGATTCAGGCCTTAGCTTAGAAATTTTTGGGATGTTACATCTGCCATCGACTGTATTTATTATTTGAAATACAACATGTATCAACAAATACGAAAATGTGTACAATTTGTAAGATTGGTATTTTAAAACAGTCAAGAATAAAACTCAACAAACACTTCTAATTTGTAGATGTATCAACGAATACGGGTAGACAAATAAAAACAAAGAGATGTACGAATAAAAATAAAAAGAGAAATTAAATAGTAGTTGATTAGGTTGTGTTTTTTCGAAAAGTAGAATAAACTTTCTTAAAGGGAATTGGTGGTCATTAGGCAATAATTGCATATTTAGATCATTTGACTAACGATAGAGTTATGAGTCGAAAACTTTTCAAATGAAGAATAAAATTATTCTATATAAAATAGAGATATGTTTGATCCTTTTTCATTATCTAACACAATTTACAAAATAGGTTCACTTTCAATCGATACCAAAAACTCCCAAATATAATTCATAAACTTTAAATACTAGTATATGTTTTTTTACCCAATTGGAGACCATTAAGTTTGAGGGTTGCTCTATTTTAGTACTTGTATATATAGAAATGTTTTTCTTTTACCCAAATACCTCTTATTAATTTCTTATAATACTACAAAAAGATAAAGAAATAATTTTGTCAATTACTTATAAAAATATCAGACATATCTAAAGAGTAAATGCATGGTTAATAGAAATATTGGATTCACACGCAACTTAATAAATTGAAAGGCACAATAATTTAGAGCAATATATCAATATCAAAAGTACTTAAATTTATAACACAATTTTATGTGTTCTATATATGACAAAATGACTCATAATTGAAAGAACATTACGTAAGGGGACCATAGGTTTTTTACTTTTGGTATCATTTATTTTTTTATTTTATATGTTTCCATCCATCCATCATTATAAAAATTCAAAAATTCATCCATGAAATTATTATTATTTTTTCATCAAATAGTTCATAGTAAATATTTCGTATGACAATCCGTCATTAGATAAGATAATATATGTATATATATATATATACATATCATTTTTGTGACACTAAGCTTAAGACAAAAGGTTTCACATCAATAAATACATAGGATAGATGTTGGGTATATAACTTACAAGTAAGCAGTTCTTACTAATTAAAGATGTGTTTTAAAGTCGTGCGGACATAAGACAAAAGAGAATAATATCACTAGTGAGCTGGACCGTTACGACATTCATATATAAATATATATACTCATGTAGTCGTGTAAGACATCAAATACACTCTCTGTCTCAGATGATATTTTAGCTATTCAAGATTCAAATTACACAAACTTCAATTAAGATTTTAAAGAATTTTTTTTCATTATATTGACATGATAAGAATTACATTGTATAATAATTTTTGAACATTAAGAAAAGCAGAATGCCAAGAGTAGTAAACTAGAAAACGTCATTTTTAGTTAAATGGAGTTTATTTTAGAGTGAAGAAAATAATACAATTGAATCTCAATGAACGAAAATCATAACATAAAGAGTACATAAATGCATGGATGGTTGAAAGGCATAATAACTAGGAACAATATAATTATAAATCACATTTTTTGTGTGTTCTATATACTGACAAAATGACTCATGAATAAGAGCATTTTATAAAGGACAATATTTTTTTTTTAATATCCCTTGCTTGTTTTTTTTTTGTTCTTTTATTTGTGCTTTCTTGTTGGTGAAGTGTAAATTATTTGGATAAGACCTCCCTTGCTTTTATTTTATTTTTGTTCTTTTATTTGTGCTTTCTTATTGGTGAAGTATAAATTATTTGGATAAGATCTATCCTTAAAATATTGGATTCACGTGAATTCATAAAACAATCGCATTGTATATCTATTTAAGACATTAAAATCATTGGGACCATAGATTTAATTAATGTGTGGTATGTAGGGTGAATTGCAATTGTCAATTAGTCCCCCCATCCCACCCCAACAAATAAAAACGAAACGTGAAAATGGGTTATACATTCTTTGGAACAATAAGAAGGTTGAGGGACCAGTATTAAACAAAAAATATGATTAAGGGTATGTGGAAAGATAAGTATGTATTCATCTTTAATTAGAGGTTTCGAATTTGAGCATTCAATATAAAAAACTTCTCATTATAAATTTCTATTAATTGAACTCCAAAGCAAATATCAAATACTGAACAAAAAACAAAAAAAAAGTGAACAAATATAATGATACACAGTTGAGAAGAATACGAAATATAGCTAGCATTGTTTTAAAATAAAGAAGTCAAATTACCAATAAACTAATTAAGTTTCTTTAGTTTCACCGAGGCAATTTTATTGATTTTTTTAAATGAAAGAAGTTTCTCTTTTCAAATTTTTAACTACTTTAAATGGATTTTACTTTGTTTAAATCCAAAGTTTCAATGTGATTTTTACTTAAGTATCGTTTATTTTGAAGTGAAGTAAATAATATAATTGAATCTCAATGAGCGAAAATTATAACATAAAGAGTACGTCAATGCATGCATGGTTGAAAGACATAATAATTGGGAACAATATATCAATATCAAGTACCTATAATTATAAACCACATTTTTTGTGTGCTCTATGTACTGAAAAAATGACTCGTGAATAAAAATATTTTATAGATAGATGTAGGGCATGAGGACAAACTCAGTCCATCACTATGATAACCTTACATACTTGGAAAAACAAAGTTCATGGCGAAACAGTTGGAAGAACGCTTGAAAACCCTAGTCTTCTCCTCTTGGATCCTTGCTCTAAGACTTGGAAGCGTTAATGAACGTAAAAGAATTGACTAACACTGTTTAAATCCTTTACTAGGTGTAAAAACTGTTGGGTTTAGGATCTTTTTTCCCTTTCTATGTGGATAAATAAAAGTCTTATTAGGACCAGCCCACTTTAGCCCATAACCCAAATATTATGTGGCATATATAAGGCTTATTTGTTCTTATTTTCAGAAACACAAGAGAGAAAAATCACGAGAGAGATTCATTTTAGAGATTGAGAGAAAAAGAAAAAAATCCCGTTTTTTCTTCTGAAAATTTTCTTCTCGGGCAGTCTGCTTCAGACAGAGTTTGCCGCTTCGTTAACCGTTGGATCATGCTCAAATTTGAACTGGGAGTTCTCAGCACCTGGTTCTTGCAATTCAATGGTGCATAACGGATTTGGAGGTCTATAGCTTCTGATTTTGGGGAGTGAACAATAGCTCATTATTGGGTGAAATCTATCCTTCAATTCTCTAGTTTTTGTTCAATCTTGTTTCGCTGTTGCTCGTTGTTTGGCACTTGTTTTGTGGCCAATTTTGTAACTCTTGGTGTTTATAGTGGAGCTTTTGATCCTGTGGTTTTTTACTCTTCGCATCGAAGGATTTTCCATGTAAATCGTTGTATCTTGTGTGATTGGATTATTCTTATCTTGGTATTTTTCTTTGGTTGATATACTTGCTGCTTCGTATTTCTTGATTTGGTATGTCTTCTCTTGGTTCAAATTGAAAGGGAAAGTTAGACTTGAGTATTATTCCGTTGTTATCCTGTCGGACATTTTTGTTAGTTCCTTGCCTTTCCCAACAAAGTGGTATTAGCACATAGGTTATTGTTCATTATTAATTTGAATGATGGAGGCAAATATAAGCGAAATGGTTTGTTTGAATGGTCGTAACTATCATATTTGGAGAGGCAAGATGAAAGATCTTCTATTTGTCAAGAAAATGCATTTACCTGTGTTTACCTCTAATAAATCCCAGTCCATGACGGATGAGGAATGGGAATTTGAGCACTTGCAGGTTTGTGGCTATATTATACAATGGGTTGAAGATAATGTTTCAAACCACATTGTGAATAAGACACATGCCAGAAGTTTGTGGGACAAGCTTGAGATGTTAAATGCTTCAAAGACTGGCAACAATAAGTTGTTTCTATTGAAACAATTGATGAATATCAGGTATAAAGAGGGCACTCCTATTACAAATCATATTAATAATTTTCAAGGTGTTCTTGACTAGCTATCTGGAATGAATATAAAATTCGATGAAGAAATATAGAGACTATGGCTTCTTAATACTCTGCCAGACTCTTTTGAAACTCTTCAAGTTTCTTTGACTAATTTTGCTCCCAGTGGTGTTGTGACCATGGAATATGCTAAGAGTGGTGGCTTGAAAGAAGAGATGAGAAGAAGATCTCAAGGCTCAACTTCTTCTACTTCACACTCTGATGTTTTGGTTACTAAAGATAGGGGGAGAAACAAGTTCAGAGGTCAGAGTGACAGAGATAAAAGTAGAGTTAAGTCAAAGTCTAAATACAAGAATGTAACATGTAACTATTGCCACAGGAATGGGCATATCAAGAAATATTGTTTTAGGTACAACAGAGATATAAGACAACAAAAGAAAGAGGGTGACAATGAAAATTGTGTTGTTGTTGTTGCTAAAGATGATCTTTTTGTTTCTTGTGATGAAAATGCCGTCAATCTTGTTTGCGATGAGTCTAGTTGGTTTGTGGATTTTGGTGCTACTTCTCATGTCATGCCAAGGAAGGAAATATTTTCTTCTTATACTCCAGGTAATTTTGGGATGTTGAAAATGGGTAAGAATCATGAGGTTGCAGTTCTTGGTATTGGGACAGTTTGTTTGGAAAGTAATAATGGTTCCAAACTAGTTCTCAATAATGTCAAACATGCTCCAGATGTTCTCTTGAATTTGATTTCTATGGGATACCTTGATGATGAGGGTTATGTTAATAACCTTGGTGCTAGCTAGTGGAAGCTTACTAGAGGTTTGATGGTTGTAGCCCGTGGTGACAAGTTGTCTAACTTGTTTGTTTTTTAGGGCTCCATTTTTAGAGGCTCAGTGAATTTGGTGGAGTATAATACTTCATTATTGTTATTGCATATGAAACTGATTCATATGAGCGAGAAAGGGATGAACAATTTGGCTAAGAAGAATTTTCTTTCTGGAGTGAAACAAGCAAAGTTGAACAAGTGTCTTCATTGCTTAGCAGGTAAAAAAAGAGAGTTTCTTTTCAGAGTCATCCGCCTTCAAGAAAGCTTGATTTGCTGGAGTTGGTACATTATGATTTGTGTGGTCCTTTTAAGGTAAGGTCTCATGGTGGTGCACTTTATTTTGTAACTTTTATTGATGATTATTCTCGCAAAGTCTGGTTATTCTATTTGAAGTTCAAGGATCAGGTACTTGATGTGTTTAAGAGTTTTCAGGCCTTGGTTGAGAGACAGAAAGGGAAGAAATTGAAATGCATTTGTTTTGATAATGGTGGTGAATATATTGGCCCTTTTGATAGATATTGCAGAGAGCAGGGTATTCGGCATCAAAAAACTCCTCCAAAGACTCTTCAGCTAAATGGTTTGGCGGAAAGGATGAATATAACTCTTGTTGAGAGAGTTAGATGTATGCTTTCAGATGCTAAGCTGTCAGATTCCTTTTGGGTAGAAGCACTTAATACTGTTGCATATGTTATCAATTTATCTCCTACTGTTGCTTTGAATGGTGATGTCCCTGACAGAGTTTGGTCTGGTAAGAATGTTTCTTATGATAATCTTAAAGTTTTTGGGTGTAAAGCCTTTGTGCATCTTCCTAAGGATGAAAGATCAAAGTTGGATCTTAAAACTAGGCAATGTATCTTTGTTGGTTATGGTCAAGATGAATTTGGCTAGTGTTTCTTTGATCCAGTTGAGAAGAAACTTGTTAGAAGTCGTGATGTTGTGTTCTTTGAAGACCAAACAATTGAAGATCTTGATAAAATTGAGAAAGTTGAATCTCAAAGTAGTGACAGCCTAGTTGATGTTGATCCAGTGCCTTTGACTATTCCACCAGGTGAAAATCTTCAAAATGATGAAAATCAAGTTGATATTGAAGATGGTGATCATATTCAGAATGACCAGTATGCCGCTGATGCTCCAGAACAAGACGAAGTGGTTGGTCAGCAACCAACAATTATTGATGCTCTAGAGAGTTCTCTCAGAAGATCTACTAGAGAGAAAATACCTTCATCTCGTTATTCTTCCAATGAGTATGTATTCTTGACTGATGGGGGAGAACCAGAAAGTCTTGATGAGGCCATAAAAAGTGAAGAAAAAGAAAGGTGGTTTGATGCTATGGAAGATGAAATGAAGTCTCTACATGATAATCATACCTTTTATTTGGTTTTGTTACCTAAAGATCGAAAAGCTTTGAAAAACAGGTGGGTTTTCAGGGTAAAACATGAAGATGGTAACCCAGTTCCACGGTACAAGGTTAGATTAGTTGTGAAGGGTTTTATCCAGAAAAAGGGAAATGATTTTGATGAGATATTCTCTCCAGTTGTGAAGATGTCATCCATCCGTCTGTTTCTTGGCTTGGCTGCAAGTCTGGATTTAGAGGTTGAACAAATGGATGTTAAAACTGCTTTTCTTCATGGTTACTTGGATGAAAAAATTTATATGGAGCAGTCGGAAGGCTTTGAAGTCAAGGGAAAAGAGAATTATGTTTGCAAATTGAAGAAAAGCTTGTATGGTTTAAAACAAGCTCACAGGCAATAGTACATGAAGTTTGGTTCTTTTATGAGGCAGCAAGGCTTCAAGAAGACTTCGTCAGACCATTATGTTTTTGTGAAAAAATTCTCTGATGGTGACTTTATTATTCTTTTTCTTTATGTTGATGACATGCTTGTTGTTGGTCATAATGCTTGCAGGATTAAAGAGTTGAAGCAAGACTTGAATAAGTCTTTTGCTACAAAAGACTTGGGACCATCAAGGCAGATTCTTGGCATGCAGGTTGTCCGTGATAGAGATGCCAAGAAGTTGTGGTTGTCACAAGAGAAGTATATTCAGAAATTACTTCGTAGATTCAACATGGACAAATCTAAGGTTGTCAATACACCTTTAGTTATGCACTTCAAACTGTGTACTAGACATTGTCCTTCAAGTGATGGTGAGAAGGAAGATATGAAGAAAATTCCTTATGCTTCAGCTGTTGGTAGTTTGATGTATGCAATGGTGTGTACAAGACCAAATATTTCTCATATTGTTAGTATTGTTAGCCATTTTCTTTCTAATTCGGGAAGATAGCATTGGAATGTTGTAAAGTGGATTATGAGATACCTTTGTGGCACTTCTAGTTTGAGTTTGTATTTTGGTACAAGGAAGCCTACTTTTGTGGTTACACTTATTCAGACATGGCTGGTGATGTTGATACTCGTAAGTCTACTTCAGGCTACTTGATTACTTTTGTAGGAGGAACTGTGTCTTGGCAATCTAGGTTGCAAAAATGTGTTGCTTTATCTACTACAGAGGCTGAGCTTATTGCTGCTGTTGAAGCTTGCAAAGAGTTGATTTGGATGAAGAGATTTTTGGGGGAACTTGGTTGTACTCAAGAGAGGTATGTGCTTTATTGCGACAGTCAAAGTGCTATTCATCTTGACAAGAATTCTACATTTCATGGTCGGTCTAAACATATTGATGTGAGGTATCATTGGATTCGAGATGTGTTGGATTCTAAGTTAATTGAACTTGAAAAGATCCATACCATGATAATGGTTCCGACATGATGACTAAAGCTTTGCCAAGAGGGAAGTTTGAGGATTGTTGCATGATCGCTGGGATGGCGGTCTCCTCCACATATATAGTTGTGAGGGGGAGAATTGTTGGGTTTAGGATCTTTTTATCCCTTCCTATGTGGATAAATAAAAGTTTTATTAGGAACAACCAACTTTATCCCATAACCCTAATAGTATGTGGCATATATAAGGCTTGTTTGGTCTTATTTTCAGAAACACAAGAGAGAAAAATCAAGAGAGAGATTCGTTTTAGAGATTGAGAGAAAATGAGAAAAATCCCGTTTTTGCTTCTGGAAATTTTCTGCTCAGGCAGTCTGCTTCAGTCAGAATTTTCCACTTCATTAACCGTTGGATCGTGCTAAAATTTTAACTGGGAGTTCTCAGATCAGATTTGGAGGTCTGTAGCTTCTGATTTTTGGGCGTGAATGGTAGCTCATTTTTGGGTGAAATCTCTCCTTCAATTCTCTAGTTTTGGTGCAATCTTGTTTCATCGTTGCTCATTGTTTGGCGCTTGTTTTGTTGCCAATTTTGGAGAACAATTTTGTAACTCTTGGTGTTTATAGTGCAACTTTTGGTCCTGGGGTTTTTTACTCTTCACATCAAAGGGTTTTCCGCGTAAATAGTTGTGTCTTGTGTAATTGAATTATTGTTATCTTGTTGTTTTTGTTTGGTTGATTTACTTGCTGTCCATTCTTCGTATTGCTTTATTTGGTTTGTCTTCTCTTGGTTCAAATTGAAAGGAAAAGTTAGACTTGGGTATTATTCCGTTGTTATCCTGTCGGGCATACTTGTTAGTGCCTTGCATTTCCCAACAAATATATCATAATTTAGGCTTAAATGCGACAAAAGACAAAAATATCCCTCTTGAAAGTTGGCGAAAACCTTCTACGGGTCAATCTACTGCTCATGGTTTATTTTACGGACCATAGAAATCATCTGTGGAATTTATATAGCATTTTACGGCTCAAAATTTTATTCTACGGGTCAAATCTATGACCCCTAGAAATTCCTACGACCCGTAGAATGGATCCATATGAATTGGACCCCAAGACTTATCTGAAGTTTTCAACAAGTTTAAAATACGGGTCTTCAAAATTTCTACCACCCATAGAAGCAACTCGAAGGAATTGACTTCAGGAAACTCTGATGTGATAGTCTCTAGTAAACTGCCATAACTTTTTACTCGGAATTTCGAATGAGGCAACTTTGGTGACATTGGAAATAGAACTCATAGGCCTTCAATATTATAGGTCATGGATCACCAAACTCATTTTTTGTTGAGAGATATGATCACTTGAAGTCGACATAAGTAGAATCTTATGTCGAAACTGAATCGGTAAGAAAGCTTGAAACTCAACTTTGTGCTAGGGAGTTTTTGTCACCTTAATTCATATCCAAATTCATTTCGACATAAAAGAATTAACCTTTACACATATGAGCAATTTAAGAATCATCTGATACGACCTTATATGTAAATAAAGAATGATTCAGGCCTTAGCTTAGAATTTTTCAGGATGTTACATCTTTCCTTGTCTGTATTTATTATTTAAAATACAACATGTATCAAGAAATAAAAAATATGTGTATAATATGTAAGATTGGTATTTTAAAACAGTCGAGAATAAAATTCGACAACCACTTCTAATTGGTAGATGTATCGGCGAATATGGATGGACAAATAAAAATAAAGTTATGGACAAATAAAAATAAAGAGAGGAATTTAATAGTAGTTGATTCGGTTGTGTTTTTTCGAAAAGTAGAATAAATTTCCTAAAGGGAATTGGTGGTCATTAGGCAATAATTGCATATTTGGATCATTTGACTAACGATAGAGTTATGAGTCGAAAACTGTTCAAATGAAGGATAAAATTATTTTATATAAAATAGAGATATGTTTGACCCTTTTTCATTACCTAACACAGTTTACAAAATAGGTTCACTTTCAATCGATATCAAAAACTCCCAAATATAATTCATAAAATTTAAATACTAGTATATGTTTTCTTACCCAATTGGTAACCATTAAGTTTGAGGGTTGCTCTATTTTAGTTCTTGTGTATATAAAAATGTTGTTTTTTTTACCCAAATTCCTCTTATTGATTTATTATAATACTGCAAAGAATAAAGAAATAATTTTGTCAATTACTTATAAAAATATCAGACATATCTAAAGAGTAAATGCATGGTTGATTGAAATATTGGATTCACACACAACATAATAAATTGAAAGGCACAATAATTAAGAGCAATATATTAATATCAAAAGTACTTAAAATTATAACACATTTTTATGTATTCTATATATGACAAAATGACTCGTAAATATAAGAACATTACATTAGGGGACCATAGGTTTTTAGTTTTGGTAACATATTTTGTTTGTTTTTAATGTTTCCTTCCATCCATCACTATAAAAATTAAAAAATTAAGCTATGAAATTATTATTAATTTTTCATCAAATAGTTCATAGTAAATATTTTGGATGTTAATCCGTTATTAGATAAAATAATCTATATATATGTCATTTCTGTGAAACTAAGCTTAAGACTGAAGGTCTCACATCGATAAATACATAGGAAAGATGTTGGGTATATAACTTATAAGTAAGTAGTTCTTACCAATTAAAGATGTGTTTTAAAGTCGTGCGGGCATAAGCCAAAAGCGAATAATATCACTAGTGAGCTGGACCGTTACGACTTTCATATATAAATATATATACTCATGTAGTCGCGTAAGACATCAAATACACTCTCTTTCTCAGATGATATTTTAGTTATTCAAGATTCAAATTATACAAACTTCAGTTTAGATTTTAAAGAATATTTTTTTCATTACATTGACATGAGAAGAATTGCATTATATAATATTTTTTGAACATTAAGAAAAGTTCACATGCCAAGAGTAATAAACTACAAAACATCATTTTTACTTAAATGGTGTTTATTTTAGAGTGAAGAAAATAATACAATTGAATCTCAATGAGCGAAAATCATAATAACATAAAGAGTACCTAAATAGATGGATGGTTGAAAGACATAACAAATAGGAAAAAAATAATTATATATAAATCACATTTTTTGTGTGTTCTATATACTGACAAAATGACTTATGAATAAAAACATTTTATAGGGGATCATAGTTTTTTTTTAATATCCCTTTCTTTTTCTTTTTTTTTGGTGCTTTCTTATTGGTGAAGTGTATATTATTTGGATATGATCTATCCTTAAAATATTGGATTCACGTGAATTCATAAAATAATTTGTCACGCCCTGAGTCTACACTCTGGGCGG
Organism: Solanum piurae; assembly: GCA_029582685.1. NCBI lineage: Eukaryota > Viridiplantae > Streptophyta > Magnoliopsida > Solanales > Solanaceae > Solanum > Solanum piurae. The sequence goes on from JAJOOO010000906.1 coordinate 53,557, forward strand.
AACTGGTACTCGAGAACCATTGATGGCCCCAAGCGAATCCTTGGCCTGGCTAGACTCTCAGCGGAAGACTTACTCAACAGAAAATGTACTTAAATACATCTTAAATAAACTGTCTGAATAGATAAACTGAGAATGTTTAGAAAATAACATTCAACTTTGCCAAAATGACAACTCAAGTCTTTAAAATCAAACAACTGAAATGTCAAGACTAAAGAACTAATATCTTACTGTCTATGAAGCCTCTAGATACTAAAAGGGATGTTGGGACAAGACCCCTGATCATCCTAACAACTGAAATAGCCAAAATCAATAAAACAAAACATAACCAAAGGTATCCTCCGGAAAGCAAGGAGGCTCACCAACTAACTCTGAGTGCTCGAATGGATCAACGAGACACTAGATGCTGATCCTGATTACTTGTATCTGCATCATAAAATGATGCATGACAAATGGCATCAGTACATTAAATGTACGAGCATGCGAGGGGAAATACTAAACATGACATGAGCTTGAAATGAATTCTGAAAGAAACACTTACCTCAGGTTTACTCAACTCATGGATACTCAACTCAATGCATAAATAAACAACAATAAAGATGCAGTTTATATAAAGCATTTAAAAAATAGGTAGTAACTCAAATATATTTGAAAAATACCATAACAACTCAATGTATATATATATAATAAGGTAATATACTTATGTGGGAGTTTCTCTAACCGACAATCATCATTATGAGCTATGTGATGATACATCGTCTCGCCCACGCTGCCAGAACTGTCCTATAGCTTGCCGGGATATAGAACACCTCAACTAAGTGGATCCACTAGTCTATGCTAAAAAACACCAAGGAATCATCTAAAAAGTATGACCCTTTTCTACCCACGTTGGCTATATGGTTTAAGGAGACATTGAGTTCTTATGAACTCGTCCCCACATTGGTGCTCAATACTACTCCCAAAATACTTAGCTCATATGTTTAAAAACAAAAACGCTTTCTGTGGTTTGAGATAATTACTCAAAAACTAGCTCAAATCTCTCTTGGAAATCGGTGTTTCCTTTCTTGTTTAAATGTGAAAACATTTTAACTCTTAGGAATACTTAGTTCCCGTATAATCTTTGAAGAAAAGAACTTTACTCTTACTCTTACTCTTACTCAACTCAATGCTTAAGTCTTAAAATAAGTTTAAAAAGTTTATAAAAGACTCCTTAAAATGACTCGAAGAACTCTCAAGACTTGACTCTTAACTCTACGTTGAATTTGAATTATGAATTCAAGGTTATGATTTGTGATAGGAAATATCTCGTGATGTTTAGGAGTGCTTTTAGATAGTTAAACATGAGAAACAATCAAGAAATCACTGTCTGGAAGCAATTCCTCGACGCAGAGATGCATTTAAATATTTGATCACAAAATTAATTTTGAAACAGAGGAGTCCGCGTCCTCTCCGCGACGTGGAGGTGATTTTTTTACACTGGGGGAGCAAGTTCGCGACGCGAACTTGCGTGCCAAAATCTACTAGACTTTTTCCTTCTTCGTTTTCCAACCCCAATTCGCCTAATTTCGATTCTTTTTCTCAATTTGTCTTTAGATTCAATTTCCCAGTAAATGTACACTAGAATCTAATTCAAAACAATTCTAATAATCGACATTAAACTCTCAAGGAATCCTAAATCTCTTCCCAAATTCAAGAATGAAAGCAATTCAAGAACACAACTCAAGAACATCAAATTCTCAATCTTTTAGGATAAAAATCATACTGAAATAAAAATGTTTGGTGCGTGGGTGAATGAACCCAACGCTATGTGAACTCACATACCTCGTAGGATTGAATACTTGGTGAAATTCACAACGAAATCTTATGATCTTGACGAAATCCTGACATTTTGTCCTCTTTTCTCCTTTTTCTCTTCTCTCAAAGCCCTAGCGTGATTTGGTAAATGTGTAAACTGAAATAACTCAGTTTAGACACCAATTAAACTTCTAAAAATGAAATAAATTAATTGGGTATGGAAAGGACCATAATACCCTCCTAAAATCCGGTTTTGACTTTCCTTATCTAGACAACCTAACTTCAAATGAGTATATCTCCCTCATACGAACTTGAAATTTAGCAAACTCGGTGGATTTGGAAAGATAATCCAAAGATATTTCCTACAGTATATTGTAGCACACCTAAATCATCCTGAGATAGGAGTTATGGTGATTTGAAGTTGACCCTAAATTCCAACTTAACATAACTTAAACAAATTTCCTGATTTTTCATTCTTTCCAAAAAAGGGTCTTTCTAATTCTAGGTCTTTCACTTAGCGAGGTGTTACACAATCGCATTGTATATCTATTTAAGAGTTTAAAATATTTGGAACCATATATTTAATTAATGTGTGGTAGGTAGGGTTTGAATTGCAATTGTCAAATTAGTTCCCCCATTACACCCCAACAAATAAAAACAAAACGTAACAATGGGTTATACTTTCTTCGGAACAAATAAGAAGGTTGAGGGACCAGTATTAAACAAAAAATATGATTATAGGTACGTGTAAAGATAAGTATGTAATCATCTTTAATTAGAGGTTTCATATTTGAGCATTGAATATAAAATGCTTCTCAGTATAAATTTCTATTAATTGAACTCCAAAGCAGATATCAAATACTGAATGAAAAACAAAAAAAAGGTGAACAAAAATTATGATACAAAATTGAGAAGAATACGAAATCTAACTAGCCTTGTTTTAAAATAAAGAAGTCAAATTACCAATAAACTAATTAAGTTTATTTTGTGTCACGCCCCGAGCCTACACCCTAGACGTGGCAGACACTCGAGAACCATTGCTGGCCCCAAGGGAACCCTTGGCCTGGCTCAACTATCAGCGAAAGACTTAATCAATAGAGAATAAACTCAAAAGATAAACTTTACTCAACTGTCTCAAAATATAAATTCAGAATGTTTTAGAAATAAACATTCAACTAGACAAAGAGGAAATTCAAGTCTCAACATAAACAACTGAAAATGAAAATACTCATGAACTATATCTATCTATCTATGAAGCCTTTAATACTATGAGGGATGTCGGGAGAGGACCCCCGATTATCCTAACCAAACATAAATAACATAACATAAAGAATCGAGGAATCCTCCGGAAGCAAGGACGCTCACCAACCATCTCTGGAACTCAAATGGATCAACGAAGTGCTGGATGTTGATCCTGGTTACCTGTATCTGCATCATAAAAGATGCAAACCAAATGGCGTCAGTACATAGAATGTACGATCATGCGAGGGGAAATATAAATAAGACATAAGCTTGAACTGTAAATAAAGAAACAACTTACCTCGTCTCAACTCAACTCATGGATACTCAACTCATTTCAATATAAAGCAGTAGTAAGGATGCATTAAAAATAAAATCTTTTAAAATAGTAGGCAATAACTCAATGTATTAGAAAATACAATATAACTCAGTTTTGTATGCAAAAATACAAATAACTATGTCGGAGATTCTCTAACCGACAACCATCACTATGAGCTATGTGATGATAAAACGTCTAGCCCACGCTGCCAAAACTGAGCTATACTTTTCCGGGGTATAAGACCTACTAACTAAGTGTATCCACTAGTCTATGCTAAAAAGCAATAAAGAATCATACGAAAGTATGACCCTTTCTACCCACGTTGGCTACATCGTTTATGGAGACTTTGAGTTATCTGAACTCGTCCCCATATCGGTGCTCAATACTACTCCCAAAATGTAACTAGCTCATATGTTTAAAAACATAAATCTTTATGTGGTTTGAGATTATTACTCAAAAATCATTCTCTTAAAAGAGATGGTACTCAAAACTACTCAAAAGCTATTTTGGAAATCGGTGTTTCCTCTCATCTTAAATGTGAAAACATTTACTCTTGGGAATACTTAGTTCCCATATATAATTTTAAATAAATTGAACTCAACACTAATCTTTCTCAAACTTAAGTGCTCAAGCCTTAAAACAAGTTTAAAGCGATTGTAAAAGACTTATTAAAGTGACTTGGAAGAACTCTCAAGACTTGACTCTTAGCTCTACCTTGAATTTGAATTGTGGATTCAAGGGTTATGATTTTATGTTATGGATGATTTCTAGATGTTTAGAAGTAGTTGGAAGGGTTTAGAATCAAAGGGGAGTAAAGTTACCTTTTGAAAGAAATCAAACGAACTAAACGATAAAGAAAGGGTGGGGGCAGGCGCACTGAGTGATGCAGGGCGCCAACGCTTGAACTACAGAGCAACAGTTGGGGCACACTGGCTAGCACAAGGTGCCAGGCCCCAACCTACAGAGACCCTCTGCTGGCGTGTCGGTGGGGCGGCGCGCCAGCCCTTGCCCAGAAAACGCCGACAAAAATTCTTACTCATTTTCTAACCCCAATTCGCCTAGAATCGAATGGTTTCTTCCTCAATCACTTAGATTCGAATACCCAAACAGCGTACAGAAGAATCTACTAAAAAAACTCTTAAACTCCATACGATTATCCCAAGAACTCATCAAACCCATCCTAATTCAAGAACGGAAACAATACTTCAAGAAAGAAATTAAGAACTCAAATTCTTCAACTTCAAGAACGAAACTTCGCTGAAAATAACATGATTGACGTGTGCTGAACAAACCCAACATTATGAGAACTCACATAACTCTTGAGGATTAAAACCTTGGCGAAACGACCTTAGATTCGCAAGAAAACTTGAAGAATGCCTTGACTTCTCTTGTTCTCCTCTTCTTGGAATTCTCTCAAAACCTTAGCGTAAACTAGGATTTGTAAAACTAAACCAAATCAGTTTAGACCCCTAAATATTACCAAAATTCGCTTTAAGCTGAAAGGATAAGGAAAAGACCAAAATACCCCTCATATTTTTGAGTAACTTTCCTTAATTGGACAACCTGACTTCAAACGGGCCTATCTCCCTCATACGAGCTCGAAATTTAGCAAACTCGGTGACATTGGAAAGAGGATTCCAAGACCTTTCATTTGATATCTTATGGAACACCTAAGTCCTGAAAGTTATGGTCATTTGAAGTTGACCCAAAACTCACAACTTAAACATAACTTGTAAAATTTCACATTTGGTTCTTTCCAAATTAGTTCTTTCTATTTTTAGCTCCTTCTAAGGCAGGATGCTACAATATCTCCCCCTTGGGAACATTCATCCTCAAATGAGATCAAGAACTAAGGGGTTAACATCTCACATTCAGCTGAAACACCCAACATGCAATATATAACACATCACATCATCTTAAAGAGTACTAAGTAAGGAATTAGTACCTTGATTTGAAGCTTCTTTGGGAGCAAAGAGATGTGGGTATATCTTCTTCATATCCTCCTCAGCCTCACAAGTAGCTTCCTCAACAAATTGATTCTTCCATAGGACCTTGACCGATGCTGCCTTCTTGGTTCTCAACTTGCAAACCTGACGATCCAAAATCTAAACGGGAATCTCCTTATAAGATAGATTATCCTTAATACCAATATCTCCAGTCGGTATAACATGTGAAGGATCGCCCATACACTTTTTCAACATTGAAATGTGAAACACTGGATGGACTGCTGTTAATTTTTGCGGTAGCTCTAACTCATAAGCCACATTGCAAATCCTCTTGAATATTCTGTAAGGACCAATATACTGGGGACTAAGCTTCCCCTTCTTGCCAAACCTCATAACACCTTTCATGGGTGAAACTTTCAAATAGACCCAATCATCCACCTCAAACTCTAAGTCTCTTCTCCTAACATCGGTATAAGATTTCTGACGACTTTTCGATGTTTTCAACCTCTCTTGAATAATCTTCACTTCGTCCATAGCTTGATGAACCATGTCTGGTCCCATAAACCTAGCTTCACCAACCTCAAAAAATCCAATGGGAGATCTACATCTTTTCCCATAAAAGGCCTCATAAGGAGCCATTTGGACTCTAGAGTGGTAACTGTTGTAAGCAAACTCGATGTAAGGTAAGTGATCATCCAAGTACCCTTGAAATCGATCACACACGCCCTCAACATATCCTATAAGGTCTGAATCGTACGTTCTGCTTGACCATCAGTTTGAGGATGAAAAGCAGTACTGAGGTTCACCTTCTAACCCAAACCTTTCTAGAAAGACTGCCAAAATTGTGCGGCGAATTGCGCACCTCTATATGCAATGATGGACACCAAAACTCCATGAAGTTTGACTACCTCTTGAATATATAACTTAACATAACCTTTTGCTGAAAAGGTAGTCTTTACCGGTAAGAAATGGACTGATTTAGTCATTCGATCTACAGTCACCCAAATCGAATCATGTTGTCTTCGGGACCGTGGTAATCCCGTAATAAAATCCATATTGATCATCCCACACTTCCATTTCGGAAGTTCTATGTCCTGAGCCATACCAGCGGGCCTCTAGTGCTCTACCTTGACTTGTTGGCAATTTGGGCACTTAGCAACGAACTCAGCAATACCCTTCTTCATGCTACTCCACCAATAGACTTTTCTCAAGTCACGATACATATTTGTGGAATCCGGATGGATAGAATATCTAGAGTTATGAGCTTCCTCCATGATCCTCTCTTGAAAGTCATCCACCCTTGGTACACACAATCTACCTTGATATCATTATTGACACCCAATTTTGGACCTCCACGATATAAATTAATGATTTCGAGCTTCTTCAATTTCAAATGATTTAAAATAATTAGTTTTATAAAATTTTAAAAAAATAATAATAATATAGTTTGCAAGTTATTTTAACTAGTTTTGTCACTTTTTATATTTTTTAGATAATATATATGTTTTACATAATCATGTATATAATTATTATATTTTATGATTCTTCAAAAATCGTCTCAAAAAGATTTTGTTTTAATTAAATATTTGGTTAATTAGTTTAGTTATATAATTGTTTATCTGTTTAAATTAATTAGTTTATAATTAAGTTTATTATTTTATTTCGTTAAGATTAAGAGTATCATTAATTCATTTATGTTAATTCATTTTGTTCTAGTTTTAACCGAATTTGGTCATTGTTTAATTACAATTTTCCTCCAACATCTTAAACCCATCAGAAGAACAAGCTTTGGGCCTATTTTCTTTATATTTCAACATTCCAATTTAATTTTCCCTCAACCCAATTCACTTCTTCCCAGCCAAACATCAAATAACCCAAGACCACCAACAATCCAATACAACATACAACAACAGCCAAGCCATCCAAACATACCGATCAACAGCCCAAATTCCAGCGACAATACCCTACCTCCTGCGTGTCTTCTTCTTCCAAAAATTGTAGAAGCTCCAGGATGTCCCAATGAACCCAGAAGCAGAACGCTGAAAACCCAGAACCTCAAAATCAAAACCCAGTCAAGAATCGCGAGTCCAGCAGCGAAATCAAGCCCATTTTCATGTGCAGCTTGCAGCGTCCCTCTCTTCCTGCAAATCATATGAAATCACTCGAGAATCGATCCAGGTGTCTCCATCTCCACATCTCATTCGTCCTTGCTCGAAAATTAGACGACCCATTTCGTTTTTCCGTTGGAGATTGGTACAAATTTCAGCTCGTCCATTATCCCTTTGGAATTTTGAATTTTTGAATTCAAATTCAACCTGTTTTCCCTCCCCCCCCTAAAATCTGCCGTAATTCCCTCATATAAATATCCCTCTCTTCTTCTTTGTTAAGGTTTGGGAAAAATTAGTTGGAATTCGAGAAAAATACAGTGAACTACTAGCTATACACAATTATATACAAATATTTAGGAAATAGATTTTGAAGTTATAGAGATTGGGGATCAAATTTATGTTCTCGTTTATTTCTGTTTTATTCATCGACGTTCCCGGAGTTGCATTTCATTGGTGGTGAAGTCGTCTCCTGCTCGTCTAGTCTCAGTTCGCTGACCAAAGAGAGGTAAATCATTTTCTTAATTTTGTTCCATTTAATTTCTAGTTGTTCTATGTCTTCTGTTTCAAGTGTTCTTGATTGTGTTTTAGTTCTTATATGTAAGTCAGCTTGATGATTGTCTCTGTGTTATTTTATATTATGTTCTTTTGGATATCTTAAGTATTGATGATTATATTTTGTTGTGACCTGCTTTCTTGTTTAAGTTTGGTTACTATTCCACTATGAGCAAAAGGAACTTGTTTTAGCCTATTCAGCCCTTTGGAATGGTTTAAATTCTCATAGTTGCTTAATTTTTTTAGTCTATTAGTTGCTGCTTTAATTCAATCATCAGTTTTATCTAAAATTGGCTATTCTTGTTGTGGTGTTGTGATTGTCCAATTTTTTGTTAACTGAATCTTAGCAAGCTTCAAATTCATTTTTGTTTACTCATTTTTGATAAGTTTTGATGCATAGAAATGTTCTAATCTCTTGTGTTTAATAAATTTTTGTTCTATCTAACTCACATCGAGATGAGAGAACCCAAAAATATAATTGATATTTGTTTCCAGTTCTTCAAATCAGTTTGTTACTATTTGTTTGGCTTCAATTTCTTATTGTATTAAGTATTGTTGCCTAATAGTGCTATCCTACAATATTATGTTCTTTCTGCCTTTTGCATTGTTTATGATTTCCCTATCTTGTTATTATGTCTCCTCTGTTAAGCCTAATTATGCCTAGTTTTAGTTATTTTTTTTTATTTCTCTTGTTTTAGAAGTTTTGGAAGCTTGATAATAGATGGTTAGTATTTGGCAGTTATTATATACTACTTTTTTGGTTTAATTGTATCTATGAGTGATATTTCTCATGCCTAAATTATTTGAATTAAACACTAGTGAGAATCATCTCTGTCTTCTTTGTGATGTTTAGGCTCTAAAACAGTAACATGATTATTTACATCATTACTTTCGTATATTAAATACGTGAGTTTTCACTTATGTTTTTTTTTTGTTTTGTTGCATGTAGAATCTGCCTGACTTCATTATGAACTCCTATTTCATTCCTCTTGCATTTCGAGAGAGCCATAACGGCTCGAATTTCTTCCTTTTCGAATCAGCTGGTCAATGGAATTGAAGAACAGGGCAGGAAAATTAAATTTGCAGGTCTTGGAGCTGATATATATATATATATATATATATATATATAACGGTATACAGTGTGATATAGCAGTTGTATATGCTTTATACGGTCACAGAAATGAGGTCGAAAGCCCTAAGTTATAGCAACTTGTTCTTTTGATGAAGTTGGGCCAAAGACCCATACATTTGTGTAGATTTTTTATAGTTTTAGGACAGGGAAAGGCCCAACAATGGTGTAGCCCTTTATTTTAGTATTTAGGCCAGGTGGAAGAATGGGTCAGGCCCAAAACAAAGTGCAATGGGCAATTTTTTGAACTATCTTGAATTAGGACAGGAGGAGAAAATTTGGGCCTGCCAGCCCAACACCTTGAAATTTGGACAAGAGTCCAATTTTATTTTTTTATTTCTTTACTATTATCTTTTATTGTTATTTGTTTATTTAGCTCTAACTTTTTTTTTGATTTGGTTTTAATTTAATTAACTACCCAAAAGATAGTCATTTCCTCTTTTTATCTTCAAAATATTTATATTTTATTTATTACTTATTTTATTAGTTGTCTTGTTAATATATGAGTTAGTTTCTTTAAAAAATCTCCTCTAGATTTATTTCCTTTCAAATAAAAATGGGTTTTATTTCTTCATCAATTTTTCAAGTTAGTTGAAAGTTTTAGTCAAATCGTTGGTCAACCGCAAGTTAGAATACATTTCGAGGTCCTAACACCTTCTCAAAATATAAATTGAACCTCGGACCCCTTTGGATTTCAAATGATTTTATTCTGTTTAAATCTTTTGTAAAAATTATAAGTTTACTTGATTTAAAAAAAAAATAAGTGGAGACTCTCTTTGGAAAATCGATTTGTCTTTAAAACATAGATTAAGTCGATTTTATTGAAACTAAAAGTCTTTTATTTCTAAAACAGAAATGGCGACTCTGTTGGGGATTTAATTAAGTTCTAACTGTAATGATTTGACTATTTGACTACTTGTTATTAATTGTTGAATTATTTATATGTTTTACATGTTAAATTGCTATAAACTGTCATTGCATTCATGACATTTTCTAACATGTATGTATAGTATATTAAGAATGGTTTTTGCATAATCGTAACCGAACTTTTTATACTCGATCCTTTTCCAAAATGATCGGCAATTTGTTGGTTCATCATGCGTCCAATGGTTCTCGTGAGTTTTAGCCTAAGTTGTCCGCTTGGGTTCCCGGTCTTTCAAATTCCACTCGTAGTCAACTAGCGTAGAGAGAAACCAAATCCCACATTTAGCGCATTTGAACTAAGTTAACTCAACACCCAAGGCGTGTTGGGCCCATTTGAAGCTCACCTTGTGTCTATTTGGCCCATTGGTCAATAAAAGACAATCATGATCATGTGTTTAAATTTGAATGATTTATACGTCATTTGGCAAAATATTGTCTCTTGGGGATGGGAGTTTAATTGTTTGTTCAAGTCAAAGAAGAACCAAATTACCATTGCATCTGAAGAGGTTGGCATTCAAAGATGGCAAGAAGCTCAAGAACGAAAGACCTTTCATCGAAGCTTACTTTAGGATTGTATCCCTGCGCGAGACTAATCATTTTGTATCTTATTTCCCCTATTATGTATCCCCATTCAGTTTTTCGTAAATCTTGTATAAATTTGGGTTTTGGGGGCAATGGAATGTTTCAAACGACGTTATATATCCTTCAAATCGTTAGGCTTACCCTTGGCACAAAAGGGTCACATATCTGTTTAAACTGAGCAATATCTATTTATATGTTATAACTGCTTATGTGAATATGTTGCTTTATTTGGAGATATTCTAGCTCACTCCTCTTCGAATTATTTTTAGAACCTCCTAAGCATAAATATCAAGTCACTATCAAAAGTACGTCTAAATACTCTTCAAGTCTTTAGTTTCCCAACAAAATTCAAATTTCATTTTTCAAATCTTACTTTCTCATTTCACAAAAAAAGTTAACCCTCCATCCCAAATCAAAAGAGATCAAGTTGGTCGAACTACGTAGGACCTGAATTCTCCTTCGTGAGATACGTAGGCAACCTTTCAAGGTTCGGTCCCTATTTTTGAGAAATCTTATCTTTTTCAACTCTTACAAGGAAATTAGAGTTACATGTCAATCGAAAATCAAAAGTATGACAATACAATCGAGTTTGTCTAGACTCAAGTTGACATTACTAATTCACTAATTCCAAGATCAAATGGACAATTTTTTGTCTATTTAGTCATCTCCTATATCTGTGGGTTAGTTCATCTTCGAATGAAGCAACTCTTGTGTGTTTATTATGTTGTGTGTGATATATTGTATTACCTATCACCTATACAAACTAACACATTTGTCTTTTGAGTTATTTTTTCTTTGCCAGGTACTGAAAACTGATTTGTGTTGAGAAATTGGTTGAACATTCAAAGTTCTCAAAGATTCCTGCCCCAATCGAAATTTGTTGAAAGGAAAAATGACCCAAAATAGTGAGAATACTGGCCTAACTGAAGTTGCTATAGTTCAGCTCCTTGTCGTTTATCAAAATGAGTTAATTGCACAGTTGATGCAATAAATTGCTGAAATGAGGATTGAGCTCTAGAAAAAGCAAGATTTGCCAATTCCGACTGTCGATGTTAACACGTTAGGCGATGGAAGGCTTCCACTCCATTTTCCTGCTCTGAATTCAAACTCAGAACATGTCCTGAATAACCCACCCTCCAACCCTGCTCAAAATCCCTAACTATCGACTTAACTACCCTAAATCTTCATCACACCAGCACTTCATACCAAGCACCACCTCCTCTTCAAAACTTGAATACCAACTCTCAAGTCTTCCATCCCCCTCAAAATCAAAATGCTAACAACTCTCAAATATTCCCTCCATTTCAACGCCTAAATGTCAACAATCCTCAAACATCCCTTTTTTATGTACTAGACCCCTTCAAAAGGCATTCAAAATCTGCCAAACGCTTAACCCTTAGCTCCAAAAGTCACTTTTGATATCTCAGTCCAAACCGAACCACACCTTCACTATACTGCCGATTATGAACTTGACCACTACGAAGAGAAGGAGAAGGAGTGGAGGGACAATGAGGAAATGACTAAGCAGATAATGAAGGAAGAGATTACGGAAGTGATAAAATAAATTCATTACTCTTCAGATTTTATGGGGTTGAACTAAAAATTTTTATGCATTCATTCGGATTTGGACCTTCCAGAAGGTTTCAAAGTGCCAAAGATCATCACTTTTAATGGAACTGGAAATCCTCTAACACATCTGAAAGTTTATTGTGATCAACTTGTGGGAGTTGGCAAAAATGAAGCATTGTTGATGTCTCTTCAGTCGAAGTCTAAATGGAGAACCTTTGGAGTGGCTTACATCTCAAGAATTAAAACAATGGACGAGTTGGAATGCACTCGCAAAGGATTTCACTGAAATATTTGGACATAATGTAGAAGTTGCCCCTGATCGCTACTATTTGGAGAAGATCAAACAGAAGTCCACAGAAAACTATCGAGAGTACGCTCTTCGTTGGACAAATGAGGCTGCAGGAGTTCAACCTCCCATGTCTGAACGTGAGATCACTGAAATGTTTCTTCGATTTCAAAAGCCTAAGTACTATGAAAGAATGTTGTGTATGATGGGACAAATTTTTGTTGAGACCGTCAAGGTGGGAGAAGCTTTGGATGATGGTTTCAAGACTGAAAAAGTCACAAACCTTACCGCAATACGAGCTAATGGAAAAGCTACCAGAATTAGTGATATGGATATATCAAAGGGAAAAGAAGAAGAGGTATACGTTGTCATGGCTACCCATATGCGGTCGGCTCCACAAAGAAAATATCAAAACCACAATGTCAATCAGAAAATATTTGCCCATCCAAACTTTAGGAAGGCTCCTAAGGTGTTTACACCATTAAGGGAATCTCAAACTCAACTTTATGAAAGGTTGAAAGCAATGGGTATACTCCATATAATAGAAGGAAGACCAGCCAATCCTTTGGGAAATTTTTATAGAGCAAACCACATATGTGCTTATCATTCAGGAGTTGTTGGACACGATACTGAGAATTGTTCGACCCTCAAGCACAAGATTCAAAACATGATCAACAACAATTTTATCAATATTGAGGAAACTACCTCAAGGGATAACCTATTGGATGCTTAAGAGTAAGTGCAAGACATTTCTGAACTGAGTCATTTGAAGATATTCATCATCAAAGGTTGAAAAGAAGTATTCCAATATTGGCCGGATTCTGCATATGACGTTATTGTTATCTTTCTTTTGAAAATGCATATGTAGTCTCTTTCTTCCCATTTTATTGCACATTCTTTGTACATGAACTACGTCTGACCTGAATTCTCAAGAATGAGATATGTAGGCGGCCTGTGTCGGCCTCGGTCACTCTTTTATTCAACTTTTAATATTTTTCTTTGTACTTGAACTACGTTCAACCTGAATTCTCAAGAATGAGATACGTAGGCATCCTGTGTCGGCCTCGGTCATTTCCTTATCAAAATTTCTTATTTCTGTTAGTCCCCAAGAGAGGAACTACGTTTGACATGATTCCTGCCTCAACGGAATACCTAGGCACCTCAATGGCTCGGTCATATTTCCCGTAAGATTTCTATTTCTGTTATAATGGAAACACAGAATTTTTTGAGAGGATCTCAAAAAATCATTTGAAGATAGACTTCTTCAGCAAGTCAAGACTCAAGATCAAAATGCAACTGGGTAGGTTTTCTGAGTGGATATCAAAATTCCACAAGATGGCATTTTCTAGAGAATCAAGTTGGAAATGATGTTGAAATGTTCAACTGGGACATAATTTTTAAGATCATCTAAAAAATTTCAGAAAATGTCATTTGTTAAAATGCTTATACTTTTTATCATTGAGGCAAACTGGGACACAATTTTGAGGCAGGACCTAAAAATTCCAGAATGAACAACCTCATATTAACAAAGCAAGTTATAAGAGTTTTTCCATATTTTAGACTGGGAAAGAATTTTTGAGGAGGGACCTCAAAAATTCCATCAAGACTATCTTACAAAGGACAGACGAGCATGTAAGTCAACTGCATGAAGGAGCATGAAGACAAGACCAACACAAATAAGTCTTTCAAACTAAGAATTTTTCTTTGGATACAAAAACATTGAAGTCACAGAAATGGCAATGTAGAGATATCAAGTGTGAAAAAGGCGTCATTTACACCCATTGTGGCCTCATCAACATAACTTAGAAAACTTTCTATCTCATTTTATCTTCATTTCATTATGTTAACTCAAGTGATTTATAAACAATTTTTTTTATTTTGCAGGAATATTGAAGACAGACGTTAATAGATTCTTTTAAAGTTTTAAGAAACAACGTGTTGGAGGATCGCTAGTGACGAGTCACTATCAAAGTCACAATTAGGCTCACCACAACCTGATCTTGATAAGCCGAATGACTTAATCTAGCACTTTATCTTTTATTTTATTCTTTACTTCATCGTCAATACTAATGTTTGGTGTCAAGCTTTGCAGGTGATAATATTGGCAAATTCAGGATCATCTGTAAAATCGACATCAAATCTGAAGATGATCAAAACCAACACTATCTTAGAAGTGTCGCAAGGGAAAATCACCAATTCTATCATATCAAAAAAAATGTTGGAGATCATATTATCCTCATGATAGTTGAAGTTATCGAAACGGTACAACTTTTCGACAACAATTGAAGATGTCGGCAACAAACTCAAATTTTGTTGAGTTTGTCAAGGAAAACGGGAGTGACTTTAATTTTCGTGTGAAAGAATTAAGTTATTCACCGCGATAATTCTGATTTTTTAAAGCCAGAGTCGTAGTTGTGACGGGCATATACGTCGATATATTTGTTTTTAAGTATAATTGTCACATAGCAATTTAGGCATACGTGTTTCTTGACAATGTCAGGGTCAAGATTTCAAAATTTGTTGGGTATCCACCCCATAAGTGGATTATATGTCTTGATTGGCTAGTCAAAGATTTTAGTATATAATTTTTTTGGGCGATCCACCCCATAAGTTGTTCGTATACTTGTTTGTCCATTTCAGGTTCCTATATTGAACTATGTTGGATAATTATCGAGTATCCACCCTGTTACAGTTGGAATATTTTGAGTCATCCACCTCGTTACAGTTGGAATATTATCGAGTCATCCCCCTCGTTACAGTTGAAATATTATCGAGTCATCCACCTCATTACAATTGGAATATTATTGAGTCATCCATCTCGTTACAGTTGGAATATTATCGAGTCACCCACCTCGGTACAGTTGGAATATTATCGAGTCACCCACCTCGGTACAGTTGGAATATTATCGAGCCATCCACTTTAAAATTGGAATATTATCGAGCACTCCACTTCGTTACAGTTATCGAGCCATCCACCTCGCTACAGTTATCATGCCATCCATTTCATTCCAGTTGGAATATTATCGAGTCATCCACCTCGTTACAATTGGACTATTATCGAGTCATCCACCTTGTTACTGTTGGAATATTGTGGAGCCATCCATTTTGTTACAGTTATAATATTATCGAGGCATCCACCTTGTTACAATTGGAATATTATCGAGCCATCCACCTCGTTACAATTGGAATATTATCGAGCCATCCACCTAGTTATAGTTGGAATATTATCGAGCCATCCACCTTGTTATAGTTGGAATATTATCGAGTCATCCACCTCGTTACAGTTGGAATATTATCGAGCCATCCACCTCGTTACAGTTGGAATATCGTCGAGTCATCCACTTCGTTACAATTGGACTATTATCGAGCCATCCACCTCTTTACAGTTGGAATATTATCTAGCCATCCACCTCGTTATAGTTGGAATATTATCGAGCCATCTACCTCGTTACAATTGGAATATTATCGAGCCATCCACCTCGTTACAGTTGGAATATTATCGAGCCATCCAGCTTCGTTATGGTTGGAATATTATCGAGCGATCCACTTGTTACGGTTGAAATATTATCGAGTAATACACCGCGTTACAGTTGCAATATCATCGAGCCATCCACCTTGTTACAGTTGGAATATTATAAAGCCATTCACCTCGATACGGTTGGAATATTATCGAGCCATCCACCTCGGTACGGTTGGAATATTTTCGAGCCATCCACCTCGTTACAATTGGAATATTGTCGAGTATCCACCTCATTACAGTTGTATTATTGTCAAGCCATTTCGCTCGTTGCAGAGATCACCGGGGTTTGCGACGCAGAAAACAAACAACGACATCTCCAAAACCTCAGCATATTATGAGTTGTAATGGACATATGGTGTTCAAAGGTTGTATCCATTATTTTTTACTCTAAATACTTCTTTATTTTCTCATTTAGTTGAAAAAGATGTTTATGTTTATCCATAAATATATACTTTTTTATTATATGAATGATCTTTGTTTATTTTTTTATCAAACTCGTTGGACACGAGCTGAGGAGAGACTTCCACCACAATCAAACCACACCCCTATCAAAAGACATGTGGGTTTTTCTTAGGGTTTATCGGTTTCGGTTTCGCATCCAAAAAAAATTGGCTTTTGTCGGAGGCAACTTTCCAATCTGAGTGACAATGCACCAAGATCTTTGTAAATTATGTCAGTGTAAGTTCTTACTTATGAATGTGAAGAGCTCCATATTCATGGCTAAGAGGTTGAAAGCTTTTTTTTCATACTCAACTTATTTGTCACTCTTCCAAAATCGAAGGTTATCTAGCATAATAGATTTCTTTTTCAACCGATCGAATTGAACAATAAACAGCCCGATTCCTTAGGTTTAAGGATATGTAGGGAGACTCAACGTTGGAAACTCGGATATATTCCAACATTCGTTCTCTAATCTTATTCCCAAGCGTTCCGGTCTCTTCATAATTCTATATCGGGATGACTTTTAAGTTCTTTCAAAATCGTGCGTCAAATAAAGCTTATCAAACTACAAGTGGCATGAGTTCTCATATAGCCTGAGATATGTAGGAAACTTATCTTCGGGGTTCGGCCATAATTCCTAAAGTCCGTATCAAACGCCCTTTTTCTGAAAGATGAATATATGGTCGGTCAAAATTGGATTCGTCTATTTCATTTGCATCGAATTTCTTTCATCATTCCAAGTCAAACGAGGGACAGTTGTTGACAACCAATTTTAGACCTCCACAATATAACTTAATCATTTCGAGCTTCTTCAATTTCAAACGATTTAAAATAATTATTTTTATAAAATTTCAAAAATAATAATAATAATATAGTTTGCAAGTTATTTTAACTAGTTTTGTCACTTTTTATAATTTTTAGATAATATATATGTTTTACATAATTATGTATTTTTTTATATTTTTTTTTACATAATTATATATATAGTTTTTATATTATGATTATTCAAAAATCGCCTTAGAAAGATTTTGTTTTAATTAAATATTTGGTTAATTAGTTTAGTTATATAATAGTTTATATTTTAAATTAATTAGTTTATAATTAAGTTTATTATATTATTTCGTTAAGATTAAGAGACTCATTAATTAATTTATGTTAATTCATTTTGTTCAAGTTTTAACCGAATTTGGTCATTGTTTAATTATAATTTTCCGCCAACATCTTAAACCCATAAAATGAACAAGCTTATGGCCTTTTTTCTTGAAATTTCAGCAGCCCAATTTAATTTTCCCTCAAACCAATTGACTTCTTCCCAGCCCAACATCAAATAACCCAAGACCACCAATAATCCAATACAACATACAACAGCAGCCAAGCCATCCAAACATACCGATCAATAACTTAAATTCCAGCGACAATACCCGACCCCCTACGTGTCTTCTTCTTCCAGAAATTCCAAAAGCTCCAGGAAGTCCCAACGAACCCACAAGCAGAACTCTGAAAACCTAGAACCTCAAAATCGAAACCCAGTCCAGAATCACGAGTTCAACAGCAAAATCGAGCCCATTTTCTTGAGTAGCTTGCACATGCCCCCTTCTTCTGTAAATCGTACAAAATCATTCGAGAATCAATCGAGGTGTCTCTATCTCCGCATCTCACTCGTCTTTGCTCGAAAAATTAGATGACCCATTTCATTTTTCCATTGGAAATTGGTACAAATTCCAGCTCGTCCCTTATCCCTTTGGAATTTCAAATTTTGAATTCAAATTCCACCCATTTTCCCCCCCTAAAATCTGCCCTAATTCCCGAAAGGCGAGAGGCGGCGAGGCGAGGCGAGAGGCGGCGAGGCGAGGCGAGCGATGGGCGTTGCCTTTTTTAAAAAAAAAAAAGGGTCTGATTTAATAATTCATAGGCAAAATTAGGTTTTTTTTTTGTGTTTTTGCAAACTTGGGCTCTTCTTCTCTCCATTGCGACCAGCGCTATTCACTTCTCCTCTTCAGTCGTAACTTAGGTATGTTCTTCTTCTTTAGTTATTCAGTTATTATCCTTTTCTTCTTCTTCTTCTTCTTCATCATCATCATCTTCTTCTTCTTCTTCTCCTCTAATTCTCCTCTTCTTCTTCTTTTGTTCTTCTTCTTGTTCTCTTATTCTCTACTCTATTTTTCACTGGTAGTGGCATGCTCTATTTTTCTTTTTATATTGGAGCTACTAAACAGTGAACTGACTGCGACTGCCATTATGTTTCTGGCTATATATTATTTAAAAAAAAATAATCAATCCTTTAATATTTATTTCTACAATACTCAATTTAGTTTTGTACTAATTAATATAGTATTTATTGGTCCATAAATAGTGAAGAAGAATAGACTTTTAGAGTTCTAGTATTGCTTGTCAATTGCCTTATGAATTATTGAGTTATTCAAGTTCTTGACTTTTAGTTACTACTATTAGTTTTTGAATTGAAATATTTGATAATATATTTCTATTGAGATTTTGGATATTTATATATGCAATTAAATATTTTAAATATTTGGTATTAATTGGGGCCTCAATTCAAAAAGGCGAGCGCCTCGCCGCGAGGCTAGGCAGGCCCTTGTCACCTTTTGTCGCCTTTCACCGTCCAAAACACTGGTATACAGTGTGATATAGCAGTTGTATACACTGTATACGGTCACGAAAATGAGGCCAAAAACCCCAAATTACAACAACTTGTTCTTTTGATGAAGTTGGGCCAAAGACCCATACATTTGTGTAGATTTTTGATAGTTTTAGGACAGGGAAATTGGGCCAAAGGCCCAACAATGGTGTAGCCCTTTATTTTAGTATTTAGTCCCGGTGGAAGAATGGGTCAGGCCCAAAACAAAGTGCAATGGGCAATTTTTTGAACTATCTAGAATTAGGACAGGAGGAGAAAATTTGGGTCTGCCAGCCCAGCATTGTTACGACCCAAAAACGGATGTGATGACACTCGTCTTATCCCACCAAGACAAGTCATCCTAATACCCAATTAACACGATGAATCCGGAAGTAAAAACAAGAAAAAGAAACTAACACCATCTACTAATGCGGAAATCATAATCAACTCAAAATTAAATCCCAAAACCTGGTAGTCACGTGTACAAGCTTCTAAAGTATTACAATTGAATTGAAAGAAAGATAAAAGTCTCAAATGCCATTGTTTCTAGAATAGAACAATATGATAAATAGGAGTAACAAGGTCCGCTCCGCTGAAATGACAAGCAACTACCTCACAAACCTCCACAAGAAGCCTCGAAAAATAAGAGAATAGAGAGTATCATGAAGATTCGGGCTCATAACCTACAAAAATGTAGAAGCAAGGGGTGAGTACCAAACAAAACGATACACATCAAATAAACTTCTAAACAAAAGCTAAGGGAATAGAATACGAGTACTCCTTACACCCCATCCGAAACTCCACAACTAAAACCTGCATAAAAACCAGCCCAACCTAATAGTTCACAGTTTACACACAACTTAAGAACAACACTCTTAACAATTACATATCCTCAACAACAAATTCAATATTCATCAATCACAATTTCCACAGAAAGGAACTCACAAGACCAAAAACACACAGGATCAAGATCATCAATGATAAAGATGTGCAATGCAATGATTTGCAATGTCAAGTATAGTAATGCATGTCTGACCTAACGATACACACCCACTGTCTCTCAGTCCGGGACCCATAGGGGACATATCTGTCCATGCATCCATCGCGGCGTGTGATACGACCCTCAATATATAGTATCTATCACGGAGCGCGATACGTCTATCGATATATCGGATCCATCGCGGCGCGCGATACGTCCCTCGAAATGGTACATCTTTTTATCACATAACACTTATCACAACCATGTCTCAGAACCAATGCAAATGAAATGTTCACACAAATAATGAAGAGATGATCATTTTCATAACAATGCACAATTCACAACAATACAATTGTAATACAACATCAACAATTAATCAATAAGCCTTTCAAATAATTCTCAAACATCACACACCAACAATTAATCACATTACCTTTTTATTACCCTTTTTCCATTATTAGAATTATTCAATATGGAGAAGTCAACTCATCACCAATTCCCATTACTCCCCAACACATACCACAAGGAAATACATGATTCTATGTACTTATCAAGGGTTTAGAAATCCACTTTCCTCAATCAATCAAGAATTCCTTCAGGGACTTGAGTCTTCCCCTTTTGTTGAACTTCCAACTCAAAGTAATCTATTCACATTAATGATCACAATAAGATTTCAAAACTAACAACATCCATATAACTATATGTCTAAGATAGACCCAAAAATCATAGAGAACAAATCTATATAATCAAGTTCTTAACTTTTGATGCATATTGACATGTCAACTCTTTCAACTTTTCTCCAATTTTCAAGCCTAGGGTTAAGTTCCAATTCCTTCAAATACCATAAATCTAATGTTATTCATATAATATAATACACATAATATTTAAATATTTATCTCAATATATCAAAACTTGAACTATAATGTGATAATATAAGAAAACAATTTGAATCCAGTCAAGTTATACTAAAATGGTACTTAATCTTCAAACAAGGACCATACAATACCTTATTTCACCATTACCATTTCTTCTCCATAACCAAATCATGATTACTCCTTTGTTTCTCATCATTAACTAATTAATTTCCTACTAATTTTGTCCCCCCTCCCACACTTTAGAAACATTTTCATCCTTAGCAGTTAATGGAAAACAAATTAAAACCCAACAATTCACCTTCTCTTACCCAACCATCAATAGATATAATAGATTTATATATAATATCCTAATAAGTAATGCATGTACCAAGAGATTTAGAGTTAAGTTTAGCATATTACCTGAAGCACCTATGATTCTTTTCGTACTTTGGTGTCCGTAGTATGGTTCTGCTCTTTTGTGATGTAATTAATAAATAATATCAACTTTATTTAACACTAATTTATTCTTATCCATGTGCAAGGTGGTAAGGGTATTAAATAAATTATGGATTAGGCCCATTAACCACCTATTAAAAGTAATTATTTAAAATTTGCTCACTTATTAATTAACTATAGCTAAATGGATAGTTCCAAAATTCTCAAGCTAACTTCACTGACTAATCAGGAATGGCTCGGCGCGGCTATCGGGAGGGATAAAATGGTAACTTCCAAAAATCACCTTCCGGGTCATTACATTATCCACCACTAAAAATCATGTTCGTCCTCGAATATAAAGAATTAGAAAGAAGGAAAACCGACATTACCAAAAGCCTGAGGTATAATTTCTAGAGTCAATGTCTATCTTTCCAAGTGAGCACATCCTTAAGACCATTTCATCAAGATCAACTACTAAGAACTGAACGTTTGAATCAAACTTTGGAAGATCTACAAATCACGAGTGATTTTCAAGCCACAAACTAACCCATGAACTCAATCTAAACAAAAACCCATTGGACCATAACATAACCATCATGACGAATCTTTTCTCACATAACAAGGATAACATTCTGAATCGATATCGGATACAACCAGAAGTGAACTTTAACCAACCACCATACACTCATAATGCACAAACCATCACAAATCTTATCAAGATTCCTTCTCACAACACAATCTTTCCACGAACTTAAGTTATAAAAATCTGATCTTTAGACATCGGGAACTCATCAAGGGAGGATCAAACTTATCTAACCCAAAGAAGGAAATGATTAAGAAACCACTTAACCAGCGATACATCTAAGTATACAAAACCTCCAACAACACTATCAGAATTCTAGATCAGTAGTTGTGATTATAGACAAACCTTAAAATTAGTAAAACTAGACTCAATGGTCTTCATATTCAATCCCACCTATTCGGAACGTGACCTTGACAATGAGATGAATAATCGTACAACTATAACTATTCATGGTAGCTCTCCTGTCACGCCTTGAGCCTACACCCCAGACGTGGCTGGCACTCAAGAACCAATTCTGGCCCCAAGCGAACCCTTGGTCTGGCTTATATACTCAGCAGAAGACTTAAACATAAGAAATAGTCTCAAATAAGGAACTAATGAAATAATCGTAGAATGTCTTTAAGGAAGCATTCAAACTAGCCAAAATGTCTACTCAAGTCTCATAGCAAAACATAAGAAATACAAGAGAGTAAAGAACTATAACTATCTGTCTATGAAGCCTCTAAACAATGATGGATGTCGGTACAAGACCCCCGATCATCCTAACAACTTAAATACTAGAAAGCAAAGTAAAAAGAGTCCTCCGCAAAGCAAGGAGGCTCACCAACTGACTCTTCGTGTTCAACTGGATCAACAACGAATTGGATGCTGATCCTGATTACAAGTGTCTGCGTCATAAAATGATGCAGGCCAAATGGCATAAGTACATTGAATGTACGAGTATGCGAGGGAAATACTAAACATTACATAAGCTAAAAGGAATCTGAAAGAAAAACTTACCTTAGCTTTACTCAACGCATGAATAACTTAACTCAATATAAAGTAACAATACGCATGCGATAAACAGAAGGCTTTTAAAACAATAGAAAGCAACTCAGTTTGTTAAATAAATGCAATAACAACTCAATTACATATAAAGTAATATAATACTATGGGAGTTTCTCTTACCGACAACCACCACTATGAGCCTAAGAGATGATACAACGTCTTGCCCATGCTGCCATAACTGTCCTATATTTTTCCGTCATATAGAACATCTTAACTAAGTGGATCCACTAGTCTATGCTAAAAAGCACTAAGGTGTCATCTAAAAAGTATGACCCTTCTACCCATGATGGCTACATGGTTTATGAAGACTTGAGTTATTATGAACTCGCGTCCCCATATCGGTGCTTAATACTACTCCCAAATTATACTTAGATCATATGTTTGTAAAAACAAAAATCTTTCTTTGATTTGAGAAAATTACTCAAAACTTAGCTTAAAAGCTCTTCTTGGAAATCAGTGTTTCTTTTCTTGGTCAAATGTGAAAACATTTTAACTCTTGGGAATACTTAATTCTCATATAATGTTTGAAGAAAAGAACTTTTATTCTTACTCTTTACTCAACTCAAAGCTTAAGTCTTAAAACAAGGTTAAAACGTTTGTAAAAGACTTTTAAAAAACTCTATGAACTTCTCTTGACTTGACTCTTAACTTTTCTGGAATTGAATTATGGATTCAAGGATTGTGATTTCTTATAGGGAAGATCTCATGATGTTTAGGAGTGTTTTTAGATAGTTAAACATGAGAAACGATCAACAAATCACTGTTTGGAAGCAAGCCCACGACACGGATATGCTTTTAAATTTTTGATCACAAAATTAATTTTTGAAACAGAGGAGTTCGCATCCTCTCTCGACGCGGTGGTGATTTTTGTACACTGGGGGAGCAAGTCTGCAACGTGGACTTGCGTGCCAAAACCTGCTCGATTTTTTCCTTTTTGGTTTTCTCACCCTAATTCACATAAATTCAATTCTTTTTCTCAATCCCTCTTTAGATTCAAATGCCCAGTATATATACCTAAGAATCTAACTCAAAGAAACTCTTAAATCGACAAGAATCCATCAAGAACTCCACAATCCCATCAAATCTCAAGAACTAAAGCAAACTTCAAGAACATAATTCAAGAACATAATACTTTCAAGTTTCTAGAAATGAGTTTCGCTAAAACAAACATGACTGGCGCGTGGGTGAACGAACCCAACACTATGAAAGTCTCACATACCTCTTTAGGGATCTACCCTTGTCGAAACGACTTCAACTCCGCAAGAAATCTCCAAGAATGCCTTGACTTTTAACCTATTTCTCATTTTTTCTCTTCTCTCAAAGCCCTAGCGTACTTCTTAATTGCGTAAACTGAACTAAGTCAGTTTAAACCCCAAATAACTTACTAAAAACGAAATTAATTAATTGGGCATGGAAAAGACCAAAATACCCTTCCAAAATCCGGTTTTGACTTTCCTTATCTAAATTGCCCAACTTCGAATGGGCATATCTCACTCATACGAACTTAGAATTGAGTAAACTTGGTGGCGTTGAAAAGATAATTCCAAGATATTTCCTAAGGTATCTGGAAGCACACCTAACTTGTAACACCCCGTATCCAAAACAGACCAAAATGCAGATTTTGAGAAGTTACCGGTGCAACTCACTGTTGCCATCCACGGACCGTAGGTCAGAACACGGTCCGTGCTGGTGGTCCGTGGTTCACCACTACAACCCCTCCCCAACCCAGCTCAAAAAAATTGGCTAAGTCTCGACCCACGATCAGTAGGTCAGACCACAGTCCGTGGATCGAGGCCTCCTTTACCCAGCCTCTGACATGAACTACGGTCGACCAGCACGGACCGTCATTCGATCCACGGTTCGTAGGCTTGATCTTAGGTAAGGGTCAACAGCCAGTTAGCTGAAAATTGTGATTGGGTCAACTTCAGATGGTAATAACTTTTAGTACAAAATGAATTATGTGTTCCATGACCTGTGATATGATAGATAATTGAATCCTCTTTCCAACCCCACCGAGTTTGCTAAAATCCGACCTCCGAGTAAAAGGTTATGCTCGTTTTAGTGAAGGCCTGTCGAGCAGGCTTGACTTACGGACTCAATCTACGGACCGTCGATTGACCTACGACCCGTAGGTCCAATCCGTCGGTCAGTCCGACAGAAATTAAGTCAAGGGTCTTTTGGTCTTTTCTTATTTCATTTAACCCCTAAGATACGTCGTTTAGACCCTAAATTATGAGATTTTAATCAGTTTAAGACTAGGAACATAACTAGAACTTACCTAAGTCAAACCATTAATCAAACTTAGAAGAATTAGAATGCTAAGAGGAGAAAAGAGGTCAAGAACCCTACTTCAAGAACGCAGCAAGGTTCCATCAGTTCCAGCCCCAAAAATTGAAAGATTTCTCCGTGAAATTCGTCACCAGGTATGTGGGATTTCACTAGTGGGTTCCTTTCGCCCATTGGGTCCCTAGAATTCAGTCAGTTTCTTGATTCCCTTATTATGAATAGACCTAGGGTTTCTAGAATTACAACAGATCATCATGAATT
>JAJOOO010000907.1:0-44844 GCA_029582685.1 Solanum piurae
AAAAATACAACTTATAAGTAGCATTTCTCCAAATGCACTTGATATCCTTTTTTTTTTCTTCGAATCCCAAGCGATCCCAATTTGACAATAACTCAATCCTCATTCATAATCATGGTGTCATCTAAAAAAACTTAGCTACTCTTAAACTTGCAAATTAATCAATTTGGTGTAATGGCAAATTCACACGCATGTTACAAAATTCATATCAATATGAGGTTGGTTTTGACTTTTTTAAAATTTATGAAATAATTTAACATATTTCTAGTCAATGATTTAAGATTAAGAGGGATTATTGTCCCATATACCATTTCTTAAATTAAAAATGTGTAAAATGGATTTTTTAATGATAATTTTTGTTGAGTGATTTTATAAGAGAAATGCCACGCCCTGAAGCCACCCCCAGGACGCGGACACGGGACCTAGGATCACGAGTGACCCCAAGCTAACCCTGAGCAGGCATATCATAAGAAAACTAAACAAATCTATGAAAAGATAAACTAAATCAATAAATATTATGCGGAAGCTAATCGTGAGATAATCTGAAATGATGGGGAATACCCATATACTAAATCTGAATATATGAAAACAAAGAGTTTAACAACAACTGAAAAGTCAAACTGAAATATTAAAGGTGAATCTAAATATGTTTGGAAATAGCCTCTAACTGACTAGAAGTGCAGGGACATGCCCCAGCTAAATCTAGCAATAACTGAAACTAAAGGTAAACGCAAAGGAAGATAATCATGTCACTCGTCCTCGAAGAATGAGAACTCACCGCTGATGCTGCTGAACTAAAGATTGGGAACCGATCTATCCGTGATCTGGAAGCTAAGAACCTGAACCTACATCACGAGAAGATCTAGCGCAGAGTATGCATCAGTACTTGAAGGGTACTGAGCATGCATGATAGAATAAAGCTGAACAATAATTATAATTGAACCAAGGCATATAACTGAGCAGTGATAAGAGATAAGTATGATACTAAACTGAGAATACTGAACAAGAACTAACTAAATACAATGACCAAGTTTATAACATGCTGAGACTGGAATCTGACTATAACTGATAACATGGTTAATGCAATAGAATCTGACTGAACTATCGGAGCTACTAATAACCGACATAAAACCACATGATCTAAATGTGGAGTCCGATGTATACGCTCCATCGAGAGGACCCAATATACCCTGCCAGAGGTATAGAGGCATGACTGGCGTGATCACTAAGTATAATGCCCACAGAGGGGACTTACCTACGAGGCACGTAGTTCTGGGACTATGAGGGTGACTGACCCTAGTCCACTCGGTATTAAGCTACTCCCAATTGATTATGTAATTAACAATTTATGACTGAATTTATGTAATACTGGATAGCTCAAAATACTGACATGCAAACAGAGAATGCAACATTAATATACTGATAATGAAACATTCAAAAACTGAGGCATGTATGTATATCTCTGGAATAACTGACCTAGCATGTGTAATTCATGAACTAAAAGAACTACATAGCTAGGGTTCTGAATTCATGAAAGAATCTACACAAAATGATACTAAATTCATGACAATCTGATTTGGATCATTCTAACAGCTAAAACCCAATAATTTCTAACATTTAAGAAACCCTAGGTCTAGATAATATTAAGGGAATGAAGAATCTTACTGAAAACTATGGACCTAATGGGTGAAAGAAAACCACTAGTCAAATCCCACATACCTGGTGACGAATTCCATGGAGAAATCTTTTGATTTCGGGCAGGAACTGAAAAAAACCTCGATGCATTCTTGGAAAGCTTTGGTCGACTCTTTCTTCTCTCTGGGTCTAAGTTTGATCGATTATTTTGAGAAAGAATTGACTAGGGTAGGTTCTAATTAGTTTACTAGGATATAATTGACTAAAAAGACGTAGTTTAGGAGTTAAACAACGTAGTTTAGGGGTCAACACATAAGGAGAAGACCAAGAGAACCCTCACTTAAGAGCTATCGGGGGCCACCGACGGACCAGACCAACGGACCGTGGATGGACCGATGGTCCGTTCTGGTCGGCCATCGACTGTTGTCTGAGAGGTTGCTAAGGGGGGTCTGATCCACGGTTTGTGGCCTAGCCTACAGTCCGTAGGTCCGGTCGTGGGTCGACACTTAGAATGATTTTCTATGAAGTTATGGGGAAGGGACGTAGATGGCGAACCACGGACCACCAGAATGGACCGTGGGTCAGCCTATGGTCCGTGGGTGGTGCCCGTCAGTGCCACCTGCAACTTCTAAAAATTGTGTTTGGTCTGTTTTCGGATACGGAGTGTTACATTATCTCCCTCTTGGGAACATTCATCCTCAAATGAAGACTAAACTAGTTGAATAGGCAGGGAAAGAGTTATAAAACCTACCACTAAGTACTAGCAACTGATTTCTGACTAAATTAAGTTCCAAGAACATGCAAATACGCTGAAAATACAAGTACAAACTAAAGAAACATGATACTGAGACTGAAGCTATGCATGAATGACTGAAAACTGAAGAGGAACTATTACCTCAAGTTGGAATGGAATCAGAAGGGAAGAGGTGAGGATACTTGGCCTTCATGGTTGCTTCTGTTTCCCAAGTAACTCCCTCTACGAACTGACTCCTCCAATAAACCTTAACTAAAGTGACTTCTTTGTTTCTCAACCTTCTAACCTGACGATGAAGAATCTCAACTGCCACATCCTCATAGTGAGACTATCCTTCACGGCCACACTTTCTAAAGGTACAATAGATGCTGGATCATCCACACACTTCTTCAACAACGAAATATGGAAGACCAGATGCACTGTTGCTAGTTCTGTTGGTAACTCTAACTCATTAGCCACTGTACCAACTCTTTTCAAGATCTTGTAAGGGCCTACATATCTAGGACTGAGCTTCCCTTTCTTGCGAAATCTCATCACCCCCTTCATAAGTGACACATTCAGAAAAACCCAATCATCAACTTGGAAATCTAATTTCCTTCTCCTTACATCTGCATAGGACTTCTGGCGACTTTGGGCTGTCTTAAGTCTATCTCTAATGAGTTGCACTTTATCCATAGCATAATGAACTGAATGTGGCACTATCAATGTTGCTTCACCTACTTCAAACCAGTCAACTGGAGATCTACATCTACGCCCATACAATGCCTCATAAGGGGCCATCTAAATGCTGGAATGGTAACTATTATTGTAGGTGAACTCTGTAAGAGGAAGGTGATCATCCCAACTACCCTTGAAATCGATCACACAATCTCTCAACATGTCCTCTAAGGTCTGAATGGTATGCTCTGCCTGACCATCTTTTTCTGGATCAAATGATGTGCTAAGATTAACATGAGTACCAAGACCTTTCTTAAATGACTTCTAGAAATGAGAGGTAAAGCTTGGTGTAGTCATCCGCCGAATCTGTAGTCTTAACCGCCAAAAAGCGCACAGGCTTAGTAAATTTGTCAACTATCACCCAAATGGAGTCATGTTGTCTACGAGTACGAAGTAAACCTATAATGAAGTCCATGTTGATCACTTCCCACTTCCAAGTAGGAATGTTGATCTCTTGGGTCATATCCTCTGGTTTTTGATATTCTACCTTCACTTGCTGGCAATTAGGGTACTTATCCACAAGATCCGCTATATCCCTTTTCATACCATTCCACCAAAAGACTTCCCACAGATCATGGTACATCTTAGTGGCGCTTGGATGAATAGAATACGTGGAATTATGGGCTTCTGCAAGAATCTGCTGTCTCAACTCATTCACCATAGGAACACATAATCGACCTTGATAGCGAAGCACACCATCTCCCCCTTGGGAGAAAACCTCAACCCTCTGCTGATGGACTGCACCCTTTAGTTAAAGCAATATCAGATCAATGTCTTACTTTTCCTTAACCACCGCTACCAATGAAGATTCTGCCCCATTATGAACTGTTACACCACCATCTGATATGCTCATAAGACGAACTCCTAAGCGAGCAAGCCTGTGAACATCCCCTGCTAATTCCTTTTTTTCTTCCTGAACATGTTCTACACTACCCATAGATAGTCTACTAAGAGCATCTGCTACTACATTGGCCTTACCAGGATGGTAATGCACACTCATATCATAATCCTTGAGGAACTCAAGCCATCTCCTCTGGAGAAGATTCAACTATTTCTAGGTGAGCACATAATGAAGGCTCTTATGGTCTGTGAACACATCTACGTGAACACCATACAAGTAATGTCTCCAAATCTTAAGTGCAAACACCACTGCTGCAAGCTCGAGATCATGAGTCGGATAATTCCTCTCATGCACCTTAAGCTGTCTAGAAGCATAAGATATAACCTTACCTCGATGCATCAACACAGAACCTAGGTCAACTCTGGATGCATCACAATAGATAACATAACCGTCTGAACCCTCTGGTAGAGTCAAAACCAGAGTTGTAGTCAACCTAGTTTTCAATTCTACAAAGCTTTTCTCACAATCATCTGACCACTGAAACTTAACCTTTTTCTGAGTTAACTTAGTCAATGGAGAGGCTATGGATGAAAATCCTTCCATGAACCTTCTGTAATAGCTAGCCAAACCCAAAAAGCCTCTGATATCTGTAGGAGAGGTAGATCTGGGCCATTATCACTGCTTCTATTTTCTGGGAATCCACTCGGATCCCTTCACTAGACAGAATATGCCCAAGGAAAGCAACGGAATGCAACCAAAACTCACACTTGCTAAACTTAGTGAATAACTAGCGATCTTTGAGAGTTTGCAGGACAACCCTCAACTTATTCGCATGTTCTTCCTCATTCCTAGAGTAAATGAGGATATCATCAATAAAGACGATAACGAACAAGTCCAAATACTGCTTGAAAACTCTGTTCAATAAATCCATGAAAGCTACAGGAGCATTGGTTAGTCCAAATGACATAACTACAAATTCGTAATGATCATATCGAGTTTTGAAGGCTATTTTCGGGATGTCACTGTCTCTGACTCTGAGCTGATGATAACTGGATCTGAGGTCTATCTTTGAGAAATGACTAGCATCCTGAAGTTGGTCAAACAAGTCATTTATCCTGGGGATGGGATACTTATTCTTGATTGTGACCTTGTTCAACTGCATATAGTCAATGCACATTCTGAGGGAACCATTTTTCTTTTTCACGAACAATAGTGGTGCACCACATGGGGAAATACTAGGCCTGATGAAGCCCTTATCTAGAAAGTCTTTCAACTGTTCCTTCAATTCCTTGAGCTCCGTTGGAGCCATTCTGTAAGGAGGAATAGAAATAGGCTGGGTAGCTAGAAAGAGATCAATTCCAAAGTCGATTTCCCTTTCAAGAGGAACTCCGGGAAGATCTTGTGGAAACACTTATGAAACTCATTAACTATAGGAACTAACTCAAGAGTTGGGGTTTCGGAACTTGAATCCTTAACCTGAACTAGATGGTAGAGTTAACCCTTAGAAATCATCTTTCTGGCCTTAAGGTAAGAAATGAATCGACCCATAGGCGCTAAGCTACTACCCTTCCATTCTAAGATTGGTTCGTAAGGAAACTGAAAACGAACAATTCTAGTTCTACAATCGACTGAGGCATAACAGGAATGTAACCAATCCATGCCTAGAATGACATCGAAGTCTACCATTTCTAATTCTACAAGATCTGCTGAGGTGACTTTCTGGGAGACTGTGACAGGGTAATTTTTGTATACCCGTCTAGCTATAACTGGGTCACCGACTGGAATAGAGACTGAGAAGGGTTCTGAGGCAGTTTCTACACTAACATTGAATTTGACTGCTATATAAGGAGTTACAAAGGAAAGAATAGCCTCTGGTCTAACAAAGCATAAACATCTAGATTTAAAACTCGTAACATACCAATGACTACATCAGGAGAATCTTCTTGATCCTGGCGAGCCTGAAGAGCATACAATCTTTTTTGGCATTGTCCGCCACCTGTACCAGATGAGTTACCCTGCTGAGTCGGGCGACCTACTGGTGCTGCTGAAGTTGTAGACTGATCTCTATTATTATTTCCCCCTTGTCCCTGTTTAGCATAAGGACAATCTTTCAACCTGTGACCAGTCTTACCACACCCAAAACATCATTCCCTTCCTGCCAGAACCTCTCCTGAATAGTTCTTACCACACTTAGGACAAGTTGGGTAGGTTCTAGTACCTGAAACACTCCCCCTAGACTTAGAGTCTGATGCCCTACCCTTCTGATCCTGTCGAAACCTGGAGGATGGAACACTAGCTGATGAAGGTGATGGGGATGAAGACTTTTGTTGAACCTGGGAGCGAATACTGATTAATGATGTTTCAAAGACACTTCATCTGATTCTAAGCATCAACGGTCATTAATCAGTATAAAACCCAACTAAATGAGTTGGGGTCGAATCCCACAGGGAGAGGTACGTGTTTTAGATTCAATTTGGAAGAGTGAACATGGTCAAATCAGTCATAGGAATAAAAATTATCGAATAAAGACATTATTCAAATCAAGGGGTGACACGAATGTCAAATGGGGGTTTTGGTTTTGAATTATCGACTACAAAGAGCAACAAACAATATGAAATAACAATAATGAGACGAGTTCTTGGGATGTGATTCGATTATAGGCTAACATAGACAAATGGGTAATTGCAACTATTAGAAAATAACTAAATATTAGTGAGTAAGCTAGACTATAGAGGAGGTAAACTTTCTCTCGAATAATTTACCCCGAATCGAGTCGATTTCTCTCAAACATCAACAAGCATGAAAAATAAGAGCAGCCCACACCTTAGTCCATTCACTCTGTCGAGCTGAATGTGTGGGATTGGGTTTAGGGTTCACTCTCTCGAGCTGAACCCAGGTCAACCCAATACCCACTAACCATCAATCAACAAACTTAGTTTAAAATCTCTCTCTCTCGCAAGCCAAAAACACAAGGGTAGAACTGCATTTGCAGCTACAATTCTTAAATTAAACCACAATTAATGGTTGAACTCACTTCTAAATAGCATTTAAACTAACAATTAGCAATACCCATAAACTAAATCAGCCCATAATCACACCCCAAGAATTGGGGTTTTAGCTAGACATCATAAAAAGATAAAAATTGTTACCAAATTGAGTTTCCATCAACTGGGTAAGATTAATTTCGTACTTACAATGATCCAATTCAAAGAATATCAAAGACCCACTTCTAATTTCTCAAAATTGAAAGACTTCAATTCTTCAAAGCTAAAGGAAAACTAGAGAAAACTTGTCTCTCAGTACAAAAACTTAATAATAAAATGTTCTAAAGAATAATTGATACTAAACTAAATGTTCAAAAATGTATTTATAGTCGTCAAAATTATGTTGCGAAGATCCACTTGACGAAGTAAGTCGGGCTCGCTGAACCACTTGGCGAGCCACCCTTTGCTCACTTTCATCGTTTTTTTCTGCTTTGGCAATCAGCATCCTCAAGGTTTGTAACTTTGGGTGATCCAACACTGCATCACGAAACTACCCGGTGATTCGCCAACTGCTCCTTTCCATCACCAACTTGATTTCTTCCCTTAGAGCTTGGCACACTAGAACTTTAAGCAGTCAAATGGCCAATCGGTGACTCACCAAGCGGACTTGGCGATCACCAGGCTTGCGTTTCTTCATTCTTTCAACTCGCTTTGTTCTATTTTGCAAATTAGTGTCCTTGCTTTGTTCCTCAATCCATATACCTGGAAATCAAGGGTTTTACAAAAGTTATTGGCACAAAATAAGCATTTGAGGACACTAAAACTATATAATTAAAGCCCTAAATGAGTCCAAATCTAGGACTTATCAACACCCCCAACTTAAACATTTGCTTGTCGTCAAGTAAAACTCAAGTTCAACAGTTAAAAAAGGATGTCTCAAACAGTGCTACACAAGACTCAATCATGAATGCACACAACAAGACTCAACTTACTTATGCAAGGATCAATTATGCACTCAAAGATTCAAGTTGTGACTCACCATCATCAAAGATTCTCAAGTTCACATTACTTACTTCAAATGCAAGTTCAAGCTCAACAAAGGTACTCAAATTCCCTCACACAAGAATGATTCCTTATTCACACACAATTGTTCATGGTTTATAGTTTCAGAATCACAAACAACTCTCACGCTCACAAAGATGAACACATGCATGACTTAACCCATAGGTTTGTCCTTATTTTCCAATCAATAACAGCTTCAGCTCAATCGAGATCAAAGAGGTCTTTCAAGGCCTGTAACGGGGTTGAGTGTAAAGGTATGGTCATTTAGGCTCAGTGGTTGTTATCCTCATAAAATGTGGTGTGAACATCCCTTTCTTCCTTTTCCTTCAACATTTTCATTCATGCTCAAAATTCACTCCATTATTCACCTCTCATGGAATACCGGACACCCCATTTCTTTTGCAACTTTCACAACTTTTATTTCACCACTTTGCCATTATTTTTCTTTTTCATTTCATTTTTATTTTTCTTTTTTTCCCTATTTTTTGTATGGAGGGGTTCCATCTTTTTTTCAAAACCATGGATCAAGAGGGATTTCTTCACACATCTTGATTTACCTTCTCTTTTCACCACACACACAACTTAGGCTTTTGGCCAAAGATGGCTATTCAAAAAAACCACAATTCATGAGGATTATCGGTGTTTGAATAAAGAGGGGTTACAATTGCATCAAGTTTCTTCCAAGGAAAGGATAAGGCTCAAAATGGGTTTTAAGCAAAGTTCACACACTCCCAAGGTTGACCACAAAATAGGTATATTGGCAAATTGTTTCACTCTTCAAAATTGTTGCCTAAGGTCATTTCAAGAGCTTGCATCACTTAGTCAATCGGACCAACGGGGTAAATTCTAGGTGTCATCACACAATGTTCACGGTAAGCTCATCACACAAGGCATTGGCACCAATATCAAACAAGACTCCACACTTTTGCTAGTGTACAATGTTCATCACAAGAGACTCATTCGATAATCGGCTAGTCACAACGAGATGCAAAAAGTCCACATATTGTCTATGCAAATTTATTTGGCCTCATCATAGCCGCACATTAATTTTTGTTCGATTAAGATCACTATTAAAGTTATTGGTATTGATCATAACCGACATTCAAATTTGCACAGGAACAACCACAATCAAACACAACAAGAGGTGGAAATATTTTTAGAAAGGTCAAAAACCATTTGCGTTTAAAACAAGGAGCCACAAGCTCAAACATCCATAAAACAGTTTCAAAACACAATTCAAACACAAAAACCCAATATATATACAAAAATGATAATCACAAGAGGTAGGTATGAAAATACCTCACCCCACCACAAATAAAAAAGTAATTTGTCCTCAAATGCAACTAACGAATAAAAAGTCAATAAAAATAACAGACAAAGAGGTAAAAAAGGGTCTTGTCTACATAGTCGCTCCATATGTCGGGGCATCAGTACCCGGTGCAACACTCTGATCTTGGGCATCAGTGCCCGGGGTATCTATAACACTAGATCCAGCCATGGTCATGTCTGCCAATGAAATCTGCACGGCTGAATCTATCATCGCCTCCTCAACCTCTGTCAAACCCTTATAGATAGCCTCTTCTTCGATACCAAGATGCTTCTCATTAGTCTCAACCTCGGACTCTGTAGCAACTACCTCCTCAGCTCGAACCGTATCTTCGATAGTAGCCGGAGGCACATCTGTATCAGCTGGCATATCGGGGATCTCCATAGTCCAGAATATCATGGACATATCTGTGGACTTCAGCTTGTCCACATCCTTCTTCAGCTTAGCAATCGCGGCCTTTAGGGTCATCACCTCATCACTGGCCCCCTGGCCTTACTCACACGTCGCTATCCTTGTCGTAAGGGCATCAATAGACACACTAAGCGGTGTCACAGCAGCACTCAGGGCCCTCTCAATAATCTCAAGGATGGTGGCCTCAAGCCTGGAGGCACGCCTATCCGTAGAGTGGGCTAGCTGCCCCAGCCAAAGCAATGTAACATGGGTGAATGGGGGTCGGGCAGCAGCAGTAGCAGACCTAGGAGGTATGGGAGTTGTGGAGAGGTTGGGAGTCACAGAAGGAACAACACTAGATATACATGAAGGCCCAGGGGCTAGAGTAGGCAAAGATGCATCTGCAGGTAATGTATCAGTATCAACAACTAGGGGGGCATCCACCGAGGTTGCATTCTTCTTCTCCGCCTCATGCTTCAGGTTTTCAGCCTCAATTCGTCGAATGTCGATACAAGATGTAGGAGTCACTTCCATATCCTTCTTCCCATCTCGAGGCACCCGAGCCCGTCTGCATAACTCAGTGATCAATACCAGAAAGAAAAGAGAGGTTTGGCGCTGCTTGGCCCTCATGGCCATCTCCTGTGTAATGATCATGCCCAAATTTATGTGTTTCCCTGCAATGATCGATCCAAGACAAGCTTCCTTTGTGTGGTGAAGGATGGACTTGTTCTGTGATGGCATAATTGTGCTACTGATGAAACCAAACCAGTACCTCGCTACCGCGTTGAGGTCTTTCCTCTCAATTTGCCTTCCAGCTTTGATCCACCTAGGGGTACCATCAGATAGGAAAGTAGCTAACCAGCTTTTCATAGTCTCCAAGGACTTTGTCTTGATCATGTACTGGTAGTCGTCTGCAATGTTGTCGGTGCATTCCAACACAACATTATATCATTCCTGTCACACTTCACCTTCTTGCCCCGGATGACCACATAATCCACCGGCTTGAATGTGGCATCTTTTCTCTTTCCCTGTGGCACCAAGGCTCCATATGCAGTGTAAAACTCCCAGATCCAACTAGGAATATAGAAACCCTAGGGTTTAGTGAAGATCTCGAACTGACAGGCCTTTATGGTGCGCCAAATCTCGAGGTATCTGTCTATCACCCCATCAGTAGAGAATCTCTTCTCCTCAATGATGGTCCTTAATCCCTCAGTCTTTTGTATGTTCATAGACCGGGGAGGAGGACCCTGTTTTGGTGGTGTTGGGACCACAACATGTGCTGAAGAAGGAGGAGGAGTAGTTGCTTGGGGAGTCCTGATCCCAGAAGGATCATTCAACCTCTGGGAACGTAGCTCAGCTCTCTGGGCCTACCATAACTCATCATCTTCAGGCTCAGAAGTTGCGTCCTGAGGGTCTTGGTGCTCACCCTTACTCTCAGAGGTGGTGAGGTGAGTGGCATATATCCCCTCACTATCTGAGTTGGCCTCCAGTGATGAAGGCGCAGGTGCCTTGCCTTTCCCTTTTCCTTTCCCACCGGTGGTAGGCAGTTTTGTCGCCTTTGCTCGGGATGCAGCTGCATCCTCATTGATAATGATCCCCTTTTCTCTCTTGCGGGGTGGCATGTCTGGACCTGCTACTTTTGGTCTAGCCATATATGCAACAAAATTTAGAAACTGTTAGAAAAGTTCAAGAAAAATGCAGAAAATATATTGCAGAAAGACTCGTCGAACCGATCGGCGAGTCGCCAAATCACTTTGGCAAGCTAGATCGGGCTCACCGAAAGGATTGGCTTCAAAAATTTCCAAAAATATGACCTATGGCGATGGGAAGGGCCCTTCGGCGAATCGCCGACATCATTCGGCGAGCAAAGATTAGCCCGCCAAAAATTACAGTGTATTTTTGGGGTTGGGGGCACAGAAAGGACGATCAAAGAAGACTTTCGGCGAGTCACCGAATGCACTCGGCGAACTCAGGATTCTCGCTGAAAGTTACAGAACCAAAAGCATCAAAAACCAAGAAGTTAAAAGCGATCAAGGGTTGTTCGACGAGCTCTATCCAGCTCGCCAAACTGCCCAACGTGCCTACTTTATATCCCTACTTCCAAAATCAACCCCGCAACCCCCGAAAACAAAATCAAAACATACAGATGCTCAATTAGACTCAGACCCATAAGACCCATGCCACCGGGGTACTCAGACTTCTTCCAATTTGGCCAAAATTGGTCATTTGATGACTTTAGCCCTTAAGAATGATGTCAAACGCTCCATCATTGGGCAAATCACATCATTTAGCACAATTTGGGTTACTCAGACTTCATCCGACTAGACCCATTCAACAATTAAGCACAACCCAACAATTTATGATCAATTTTAAGCATGTAACTCAGGAAATTAACAACTTAGGCAATTACGGTACGATATTGAAATTAAAACAGGAAGGCAAACATACAACTACGTATTTTAGGAATGAACGCTTATACTTACTATAACACCCCATAAATTTTTTGAACTAAGACTAGAACCATCCTTCGTTGTGAACGGGTTTTACCAAGGTATTTAAAATTTCTTAAGAATTAAGGTCAGGTCACTAGATATAGCACCTTGAGTACCAACAAGAATTAAAGAGAATTCATTCAAGTCATTCCTTAGTTCTTTTAACTTTTGGGTCAATTTCAAATGACCATAACTTTAAGAACGGGATGAGTTAGGAGACCCATAAGATATCAAATGAAAGGTCTTGGAATCCTCTTTCCAACGCTGCTGAGTTTGCTAATTTTTGAGCTCGTATGAGGGAGATATGCCCGTTTGAAGTCGGGTTGTCCAAATAAGGAAAGTTACCCAAAAATATGAGGGGTATTTTGGTCTTTTCCTTATCCAATCGGATTTAAACATTTTTAGTAAGGTTTTAGGAGTCTAAACTGATTAGAATCAGTTTCATTCATCCCCAAAAAGTGTTTAGGGTTTTAGAAAGAAGATTCAAGAGGAGAAAAAGTTCAAAGTTTCAAACGTTCGTTCAAGAAATTCAAGATTTTGCCAAGAATCTAGTTGTTTGAGGTATGTAAGCTTCCATAGTGTTGAGTTTGTTCACCCACACACCAATCATTAGTTTCATTTGCAAATCTATCCATAAATTTGGAGTAATTTAATTTCTTGATGAGTTCTTGATAAGTGTTCTTGAAGTTTCCTTATCGATTAAGTTTTGAAAGATTCTACTTGGGTCAACTTCAAACAACCATATCTCTTATAATATAAAGAGTTACGTGGCCTGTAACCTATCAAATTAAAGGTATTTGAATCTACTTTCCAACGCCACCAATTTCGCGTCAATCCAATTTCTGAGTAAAAACTTACGACTATTTTAGTAACCTGATACAGTGCTGTTACGAATTAGCCGACGGGAAAATATTAAAAAGCATCGTTTTTGTCCTTTTACCTCCAAGAAAACCCTAAACGAATTTCTTGACTAATAAAAAGCTCAAAAAATCAGATTTTCATCTTTTAATCCATCATTATCTTCTCTCTCAAACCCTAGGGCAAAATCCTAAGGAAAAATCAAAGTAGAATACTCCATCAAAGATTCTTCTTCAAGGTAAGTCTTTCTCCAAGAATTCCATTCTTTTCAACTCAAATTCCTCCATACAATTATAAATCACTAATGAAAATCATAATTCTTGGCAATAGAGATTTCAAGAAACTAATTCAAGAATCTCAAGAAAGATTTTCTTGATCGTTTACCTTCAAGCTAGGGTTTCAAGGCTTCTAACCAAGTTCTACTTCAAGATTCTTCAAGAACTTTGTTCTTCCAGGTATGTAAGGCTATCATAGTGTTGGACTAGTTCGTCCTCACACCCTACATTTACTTTCAAATCAGTAAAAGATAAATCTAAGATTTTACCGCTAGATTTGAGTATTCTTGAGATAAGTTGATTTTAGTTCTTGAGTTCATGGTTCTTTTAAAAATTCTATTCCTAATTATTGAGTTTCTATATTTCTATTGAGATCCTTGAGTTGATTTGTTCATGTTTATAATTCAGCATGAACCCTATTTTGAGTTATAGGTCTTGAGAAGTTTTTCAAAGCCAACACTTGAGTTTTAAACTGAGTTTTGAGGAAGTAAGTATGAGAATGAGAAGAGTCATACACATGAGTTCCATATTGTAATTTAGCCCTTGAGTCAAGTCGTTCATGCCCATAAAATCTGCATGAACTCCATCATTTGAGTATTGAGTTTCTAATCATTTTGGGATTATATTCCTAATCATATGGCTACTACATGTTACCCATGAAGGTCCTTGAGTTGAGTATTTCATGCCCATAATTTCGCATGAACCCTATGAGTCGAGAAGTCTTGAGATGAGAGGTATCATTAAGTCCTTGAGTTGAGTAGTTCATGCCCATAATTCCACATGAACACTTCGAGTCGAGCATTCTTGAGATGAGTAGTATATGTCACACCCCGAAGCTACCCCCAAAATGCAGACACGGGACCTAGGATTACGAGTGACCCCAAGTTAACCCTGCTGGCATATCATAAGCATACTTAAAGATTTACTGATATAAGAGAATATTGTGCGGAAGCTAGAAACATATCATAAAATGAAATGATGGAAAATACCCAAAACTATCTGAAAAACTAATCTGTGAGTTTAATGACAACTAAAATATCAAACTCCAAAGCTAAAACTGAATCTAACTATGTCTGAAATAAAGCCTCTCACTGACTAGGGATGTTGAGACATGCCCCAGCCAAATATAGCAAAAAACTGAAACTAAAGACTAAAAGCAAAGGAAACATGTATGTCATCCTCGGAGAATGTGGACTCGCCACTGATGCTACTGAGTTGAAGATCGAGAACCGATCTATGCATGATCTGGAAGCTGAGAACTTGAACCTACATCACGAGAAGATGTAGCGCAAAGTATGCATCAGTACTTGAAAGGTACTGAGCATGCAGGATAGAATAAAGTTGAACAATAAACATAATTGAACCAAAGCATATATTTGAGAAATGATAAGAGATAAGCATGATACTATATTGAGAATACTGAACATGAACTAACTAGATGCAATGACCAAGTTTATAACATGCTGAGACTGAAATCTGACTATAACTGATAACATGGTCAAAACAATAGAATCTGATTGTAAGGGAGCTACTAATAACCGACATAAAACCACATGAGCTAAATGTGGAGTCTGATGTATACGCCCCATCGAAAGGACCCAATATACCCTACCA
Source organism: Solanum piurae (assembly GCA_029582685.1). Taxonomy (NCBI): domain Eukaryota; kingdom Viridiplantae; phylum Streptophyta; class Magnoliopsida; order Solanales; family Solanaceae; genus Solanum; species Solanum piurae. The sequence continues at coordinate 14,947 of JAJOOO010000907.1, forward strand.
GAGGTATAGAGGCATGACTAACGTGATCACAAAAATGTAATGCCCATAGAGGAAACTTATTAACCTACAGAGGCACGTAATTCTGGGACTTGAGGGTGACTGACCCTAGTCCACTCGATATTAAGCTACTCCCAATTGATTATGTATTTAACAATTTATGACTAAATTTTTGTAATATGGGATAGCTCAAAATACGGACATGCTAACTGAAATACAACATTAATGTACTAATAATGAAACATTCAAATCTGAGGCATGTATATCTGAAATAACTGGCCTAACATGTGTAATTCATGAACTAAAAGAACTACATAGCTAGGATTCATAATTTATGAAACAATCTACACAAAATGATACAAAAATCGTGATAATCTTATTTGGATCATTCTAACAGCTAAAACTCAACAATTTCTAACATTCAAGAAACCCTAGGCCTAGCTAATATTAATGGAATCAAGATTCTGACTGAAATCTAGGGACCTAATGGGTGAAAGGAACCCACTAGTGAAATCCCATATGCCTAGTGACGAAATTCACGGAGAAATCTTTCGATTTCGGGGTTGGAACTGATGAAAACTCATTGTGTTCTTGAACTAGGGCTGCTCGACTTTCTCCTCTATTTTGCTTTAAGTTTTGATGATTTTTTGGTGGATAATTGATTAGGTTAGGTTCTAATTAGTTTATTAGGCTAAAAATGACAAAAACTAAGTAGTTTAGGGGTTAAACGACGTAGTATAGGGGTCCATCGCATGAGGAAAAGACCAAACAACCCCTGACTAAAAATCTGTTGAAGCCACCTACGGACTGATCGACGGTCTGTGGACTGATCCACTATCCGTCCTATCAGTCCATCGATCGACTTTAGATGATGGGTTCTGGAGGGTCCTGAGGGTCTCGACCTACAGATTGATTGACGGTCCGTGGACTGATCCATGATCCGTCCTGTTAGTTCATCGATCGACTTTAGAGGATGGTACAGTCCGTGGTCTAACCTACAGTCCGTGGGTCTACATCTACGCCCATATGATGCATCATACAGGGCCATCTGAATGCTGGAATGTTAGCTATTATTGTAGGCGAACTCTATAAGAGGAAGGTGATCATCCCAACTACCCTTGAAGTCGATCACACAAGCTCTCAACATGTCCTCTAAGGTATGAATTGTACGCTTTGCATGACCATTCGTATTTGGATGAAATGTTGTGTTGAGATTAACTTGAGTACCAAGACCTTTCTAAAATGACTTCCAGAAATAAGAGGTAAATTGAGGACCTCTATCTGAGATGATAGACAAAGGAACCCCATTCAACCTGGCTATCTCATTAATGTAAATCTTGGCGTAGTCCTCTGCCAAATTTGTAGCCTTGACAACCAAAAAACGCTCAGACTTAGTAACTCTATCAACAATCACCCAAATGGAGTCATGCTATCTACGAGTACGAGGTAAACCTATAATGAAGTCCATGTTGATCACTTCCCACTTCCATGTAGGAATGATGATCTCTTGAGTCATACCTTTTGGTTTCTGATGTTCTACCTACAATTGTTGGCAATTAGGGCACTTAGCCACAAAGTCCGCTATATCCCTTTTCATACCATTCTACCAAAAGACTTCCCACAGATCACGATACATCTTAGTGGCGCCTGGATGAATAGAATACCTAGAGTTATGGCCTTCTGTGAGAATCTGATGACTCAACTCACCCACCTTAGGAACACATAATTGACCCTGATAGCGAAGCACACCATCTCCCCCTTGGGAGAAACCTCAACTCTCTGTTGATGGACTGCACCCTTTAGTTGAAGCAACATAGGATCACTATCTTTCTTTTCCTTAACCTCCGCTATGAATGAAGATCCTGCCCCATACTGAACTATTACACCACCATCTGATATGCTCATAAGACGAACTCCTAAGCGAGCAAGTCTATGAACATCCTTTGCTAGTTCCTTTATTTCTTCCTCAACATGTGATACACTACCCATAGATAGTCTACTAAGAGCATCTTCTACTACATTGGTCTTACCAGGATGTTAATGCACACTCATATCATAATCCTTGAGGAACTCAAGCCATCTCCTCTGGCGAAGATTCAACTCTTTCTCGGTGAATACATACTGAAGGCTCTTATGGTTTGTGAACACATCTACATAAACGCCAAACAAGTAATATCTCCAAATCTTAAGTGCAAACATCACTGCTGCAAGCTCGAGGTCATGAGTTGGATAGTTCTTTTCATGCACCTTAAGTTGTCTAGAAGCATAAGTTATAACCTTACCTAGTTGCATCAACACACAACCTAGGCCAACTCTGGATGCATCACAATAGATAACATAACCGTCTGAACCCTCTGGTAGAGTCAAAATGGGAGTTGTAGTCAACCTAGTTTTCAGTTTTGCGAAGATTTTCTCACAATCATCTGACCACTGAAACTTAACCTTTTTCTTCGTCAACTTAGTCAATGGAGAGGCTATGGATGAAAATCCTTCCACGAACCTTCTGTAATAGCCAGCCAAACCCAAGAAGCTTCTGATATATATAGGAGAGGTAGGTCTGGGCCATTTTTTAACTGCTTCTATTTTCTGAGAATCCACTTGGATCCCTTCGCTAGACACAATATGCCCAATGTAAGCAACAAATTGCAACCAAAACTCACATTTGCTAAACTTAGCGAATAAATGGTGATCTTTGAGAGTTTGCAGGACAACCCTCAAATGATTTGCATGTTCTTCCTTATTCCTAGAGTAAATGAGGATGTCATCAATAAAGACGATAACGAACAAGTCCAAATATTGCTTGAACATTTTATTCATCAAATCCATAAAAGTTGTAAGAGCATTGGTTAGTCCAAATGACATAAATACAAATTCATAATGACCATACCGAGTTATGAAAGCTGTTTTTAGGATGTCACTATCCCTGACTCTAAGCTAATGATAATCGGATCTGAGGTCTATCTTTAAGAAATGACTAGCACCCTGAAGTTGGTCAAACAAGTCATCAATCATGTGGATAGGATACTTATTCTTGATTGTGACCCTGTTCAATTGCCTATAGTCAATGCACATTCTGAGAGAACCATCTTTCTTTTTCACAAACAACACAGGTGCACCCCATGGGGAAATATTGGGTCTGATGAAGCTCTTATCTAGAAGGTCTTTCAATTTCTCTTTCAATTCCTTAAGATCAGCTGGAGCCATTCTGTAAGGAGGAATAGAAATAGGCTGGGTATCTGGAATGAGATCAATTCCAAAGTCAATTTCCCTTTCAGGAGGAACTCCAGGAAGATCTTCTTGAAACACTTCTAGGAACTCATTAACTACAGGAACTGACTCAAGAGTTGGGGTTTCAGAGCTTGAATCCTTAACCTGAACTAGATGGTAGAGATAACCCTTAGAAATCATCTTTCTGGCCTTAAGGTAAGAAATGAATAGACCCATAGGCACTAAGCTACTACCCTTCCATTCTAAGATTGGTTCATCTGGAAACTGAAAACGAACAATCCTAGTTCGCATAACATGAATGTAATCAATCCATCACTAGAATGATATTGAAATCTATCATTTCTAACTCTACAAGATCTGCTGAGGTGACTTTCTGAGATACTGTGACAGGGCAATTTCTGTATACCCGTCTAGCTATAATTGGGTCACCGATTGGAGTAGAGACTGATAAGGGTTCTGAAAGAGTTTCTGGACTGACATCGAAGTTTACTATTATATATGGAGTTATAATGGAAAGAGTAGCCCCTGAATCTAACAAAACATAAAAATCTAAGTGAAAGAATCGTAACGTACCAGTGACCACATCAGTAGAATCTTCTTGATCCTGGCGAGCCTGAAGAGCATACAACCTATTATGGCATTGACCGCCACCTATACCAGATGAGTTACCCTACTAAGTCAGGCGACGTGTTGGTGCTGCTGAAGTTGTAGACTGAGCCCTACCATTATTGCCTCTTTGACCCTGTTTAACATAAGGACAATCTCTCAACCTGTGACCAGACTGACCATACCCAAAGCATCCTTCCTTTCCTGCAAGACACTCACCCGGATGGTTCTTACCACACTTTGGACAAGTTGGGTAGGTTCTGGTGCCTGAAATACTCCTCTGAGACTTAGAGCCTACTGCCCTACCTTTTTTATCCTGTCGGAACTTGGAGGATGGAACACTAGCTGATGAAGGTGCTGGAGCTGAAGACTTTTTCTTAAACTACATGCGATTTCCACCACCCGATTTCTGTTGAGAATACTCATAGTTTCCTGTTCTAGCCTTCTTATTATCCTTAGCTTCTTCCCTAAGCTTATCTCCATCAACCTGCTGAGCATGAGTCATGAGCCTAGAGATGTTCATATTTTCCAAAAACAAAGCATTCCTACACTCTGTTTTCACTAAGTCGGATACCCCATATAGAAACTTGTTCATTTAAGCCATGGAATCGGCAACCATGTGAGGAGCATACCTGGAGAGTTGAGTGAACTTGAGTCCATAATCTTGGACTGATATGCTACCTTGCCTCAAATTCATGAACTCCTGAGCTTTTTCCCCCTTCAATTCTCTTGGGAAGAACCTGTCCAGAAAAGTCTCACTAAAGCATTCCCAAGTGATAGCAGCTGCATCTATACCCTTGTTCTCTTTCCATTGAGTATACCAGATGTAAGCTACATCCCTAAGCTGATAGGATGCCAACTCTATCCTATCATTCTCAGTCACTTGCATCACTCCAAAGATCTTTTTGACCTTATCTATGAAGTTTTGGGGGTCCTCACCAATCTGCGATCCTAAGAACTCTTGCGGATTCATCCTAACAAAATCACAAACCCTGGCTGCCACTGATCCACCACTAGCATTTGCAGGAACTAGAACCTGCGGGTTGTCCTGGTTAGTCACACTCTGAGCCAAAAGCTGAATGGCATTCCAAAACTCAGTATTGGAAACTTCCTGATCTGGGACTAGAGGAGTTGCGTTACCATTGCGTGCATTAACATTCCTTGCGTAAGATCTATGAGGAGGTGTGATCTTAAGCGCATAACGATGGATTAGAAAGGAGATCATACCAACGCACGATAAGAATAAAAAAAAGAGTGAAGTTTTCCTAAAACACTTTGTAGCCTCCCTCTCATTAGATGTGGTGCACTTCACACCCATTAAAAAGACTCTACTTAGTGAGTCTTTTCATACATTCTAGGACTCTTAAACCTAGTGCTCTGATACCAAGTTTCTCACGCCCCGAATCTACCCCAAGGACGCGGACACGGGACCTAGGATCACGAGTGACCCCAAGCTAACTATGTTGGCATATCATAAACATACTTACAGATTTATTGATTTATGAGAATAATGTGCGGAAGCTAGAAACATATCATAAAATTAAATGATGGGGAATACCCAAAACTATCTGAATAACTAATTTGTTGTTTAATGACAACTGAAATATCAAACTCCAAAGCTAAAACTGAATCTAACTATGTCTGAAATATAGCCTCTAACTGACTAGAGATGTTGGGACATGCCCCAGCCAAATTTAGCAAAACTGTAACTAAAGACTAAAAGCAAAGGAAACATGTATGTCGTCCTCGGAAAATAAGGAATCACCACTGATGTTGCTGAGCTGAAGATCGGGAACCGATCTATGCGTGATCTAGAAGTTGAGAACCTGAACCTACATCATGAGAAGATGTAGCGCAGAGTATACGTCAGTACTTGAAAGGTACTGAGCATGCAAGATAGAATAAAGCTGAACAATAAACATAACTGAACCAAAGCATATATCTGAGGAATGATAAGAGATAAGCATGATACTATACTGAACATGAACTAACTAGATGAGGTGACCAAGTTTATAACATGCTGAGACTGAAATTTGACTGTAACTGATAACAAGGTCAAAGCAATAGAATCTTATTGTAAGGGAGCTACTAATAACCGACATAAAACCACATGAGCTAAATGTGGAGCCTGATGTATACGCCCCATCGAGAGGACCCAATATACCCTTCCAGAGGTATAGAGGTATGATTGGCGTGATCACTAAAATGTAATCCCCATAGAGGGGACTTATAAACCTACGGGGGCACGTAGTTCTGGGACTTGAGGGTGACTGACCCTAGTCCACTCGGTATTAAGCTACTCCCAATTGATTATGTAATTAACAATTTATCACTGAATTTTTGTATACGAAATAGCTCAAAATACTGACATGCTAATTGAATATGCAACATTAATGTACTAACAATGAAACATTCAAATCTGAGGCATGTATATCTGAAAGAACTGGCCTAGCATGTGTAATTCATGAACTAAAAGAACTAGAAAGCTAGATTCTGAATTTATGAAAGAATCTACATAAAATGATACAAAAATTGTGATAATCTGATTTGGATCATTCTAACAGCTAAAACCCAACAATTTCTAACATTCAAGAAACCCTAGGTCTAGCTAATATTAAGGGAATCAAGATTCTGACTGAAATCTAGGGACCTAATGGGTGAAAGGAACCCACTAGTGAAATCCCAAATACCTGGTGATGAAATTCACGGAGAAATCTTTCAATTTTGGGGCTGGAACTGATAAAAACTCATTGCGTTCTTGAACTAGGGCTGCTCGATTCTCTCCTCTATTTTGCTCTAAGTTTTGATGATTTGTTGGTGAATAATTAATTAGGTTAGGTTCTAATTAGTTTATTAGACTAAAACTGATGAAAACTACATAGTTTAGGGGCTAACCGACGTAGTTTAGGGGTCCATCACATGAGGAAAAGACCAAACAACCCCTGACTTAAAATCTGCTGAAGCCACCTATGGACTGATCAACGGTCCGTGGACTGATCCACGATCTGTTCTGTGAGTCCGTTATCTTTGTATCTAAATCTTGGGTTGGGTAGTCCAAACTGAACCACTGTTATTCTCCAACTTGCTGATAGATCCATTGCTAAGCCAGAGGGGGTCGTAGAAGATGTGTTAGTACAAGTAGGTTCATTGATTTTTCCAGTAGATTTTGCGGTCTTAGACTTTGAACCCGATCCTGAAGTTTCATTCATTTGGGACGTCCTTTCTTGGACACAGGTAGGGCATTGATTGATGTAGCAGCTGGTCAATTAACCATGAGGGCACATGATAAAGTAGAGCTAGTTGATGTTTACTACGCTCTAAAATTGCCTTCTATTTATGAAGAGTTGTCTGCTATTACTGTGGTTGATCGCATAGTAGAGTCACAATTAGTTGTGCCCGAAGACCCCTTAGAAAGAGTGTCAATAGGGCATAAGAGAGATGAAGACACTGAGGTGCAAGAGATAGAAACATGTCTGAATCTGGAACTTGTGGAGCCTCACAAGCAGAGAGTGGAACCATTAGAGCGAGAGTTAGGGCCACCACCCAAACCCTCCATTGAGGAAGCCCCAAAGATGGAACTGAAAACACTGTCGGCTCACCTCAGGTATGCATTTTTGGGTACTAATGACACTTTGCATGTTATACTTTCTGCAGAGTTGTCTGAAATACAGGTTGGAGCGGCATTGCAGATCCTAAAGCGGAGAAAGAAAGCTATTGGATGGAAGATGGCCGAAATTCATGGGATTAGTCCGGCGTTATGAATGCATAGAATCTATATGAAAGAAGATCACAAACCAAGTGCTCAACATCAACGTCGACCAAATCCTTTGATGAAAGAAGTAGTGAGAAAAGAGGTAATAAAGTGGCTAGATGCTGGAATTGTGTACCCAATCTATGATAGTAAGTGGGTAAATCCAGTAGAATGTGTTCCCAAGAAGAGAGGTATGATAGTGGTAAGGAACGAAAAGAATGAGTTAATTCCTACTAGAACAGTGACCGGGTGGAGAATTTGCATGGATTACCGAAAACAAAATGATGCTACCCGGAAAGATCACTACCCCGTTCCCTTCATTGATCAGATGCTTGACCGACTAGCAGGTCAAGAGTACTATTATTTCTTAGATGGGTATTCCGGTTACAATCAAATCTTGATTGCACCCGAGGATCAGGAAAAGACCACGTTCACTTGTCCATATGGTACCTATGCTTTCAAACGCATGCCATTCGTACTTTGCAATGCACCGGCGACTTTTCAAAGGTGTATGATGGCCATTTTTCATGATATGGTGGAAGACTTTGTTGAGGTGTTCATGGATGATTTTTCTGTCTTTGGGAAGTCTTTTGAGGTATGTCTCCGAAATCTTGATAAAGTACTTGCTAGATGTGAAGACACTAATTTAGTTCTAAACTGGGAAAAGTGACATTTTTTTAAGAGAGGGGATAGTGCTAGGACACAAGGTGTCTAAGTCTGGTTTAGAGGTTGATAAGGCCAAGGTAGAAGTTATTGAAAAATTTCCCCCTCCCATTTCTGTAAAAGGTGTGCGTAGTTTTCTTGGTCATGTAGATTTTTACAAGCGATTCATCAAGGATTTTTCCAAGATTGCAAGACCTATGTGCAGTCTCTTGGAGAAGGAGGTGAATTTGACTTTGATAAGATGTGCTTAAAAGCTATTGAGATGTTGAAGAGGAACTTAATTGAAGATCCCATCTTAATTGCTCCTGATTGGGAATTACCATTTGAACTCATGTGTGATGCAAGCGACGTAGCAGTGGGTGCAGTGTTGGGACAAAGAAAGAATAAAGTGTTCCACTCGATCTATTATGCAAGCAAGACCCTTGACTCTACACAAGCTAATTACACAGTGACTGAGAAGGAGATGTTGGCTCTAGTGTTCGCCTTCGACAAGTTCAGATCGTATTTGGTAGGTACTAAAGTGATTGTTTTTACTGACCATGCAGCTATTAGGTACCTATTCAACAAGAAGGATGCTAAACCAAGGTTGATCCGATGGATATTGCTTCTCCAAGAATTTGACCTTGAGATCAAAGATAGGAAAGGTACTGAGAATCAAATAGCAGATCACTTATCTAGGTTGGAGGATTTTTCACATTTGAATGAAGGTGAGAAAATCCGAAAAGAGTTTCCGGATGAAAAATTGATGGAATTAGATATCTCTCAAGTACCATGGTAAGCAGACATTGTGAATTTGATAGTAAGTGGCGATTATCCTCCGGGTGCAACCACCCAACAAAAGAAAAAGCTCAATCATGATGTCAAGTTCTACATTTGGGATGAACCATTCTTGTTCAAGCAAGGCGTAGATAGGGTGGTGAGAAGGTGCATTCCGGAATCTGAGGTTCACAAAGTGCTCGAAAGTTGTCATGCTAGCCCATATGGAGGTCACCATGGAGGAGAGCGCACTGCTCTTAAGGTACTACAATCTGGTTTCTTTTGGCCCTCGTTATTTAAAGATTCTATTGCTTTTGTGAAGGGTTGTGATAAATGCCAAAGGTTGGGTACTATTTCAAGAGACATGAGATGCCGCTAAGTAACATTTTGGAGGTGGAAATCTTTGATGTGTGGGGTATTGACTTCATGGGTCCATTCCCACCATCTAGTGGAAACCAATACATTCTTGTGGCTGTGGATTATGTTAGTAAATGGGTTGAGGTTGTCGCTCTTCCTTCTAATGATTCAAGGGTGGTGATAAAGTTCATCAAGAAGCACATCTTCACTCGCTTTGGCATTCCAAGGGAAATTATAAGTGATGGAGGTAAGCATTTCATTAACCATCTTATTAAGAATCTTCTTGCTATGTATGGTATTCGTCATAAGGTTGCTACAACTTACCATCCTCAAACGAGTGGCCAAGTGGAGGTTTCGAATAGAGAGGTGAAGCAAATTTTGCAGAAAACGGTGAATGCGCAAAGGAAGGATTGGTCTGATAAACTAGATGATGCATTGTGGGCATATAGGACTGCGTATAAAACACCAATACGGACTTCTCCCTATCACATTGTATTTGGGAAAGCATGCCACCTTCCGGCGAAATTAGAACATCAAGCATTTTGGACGATCAAGAAGTTGAACTTAGACCCCGAGCTAGCCGGTAAAAAGAGAGTGAATCAGCTGCATGAACTTGAAGAGTTTAGGCTCCACGCATATGAGAATGCCAAGCTATACAAAGAAAAGACGAAGAGGTGGCATGACAAGCACATTGTAGCTCGTACCTTCAATTCGGGAGATAAGGTACTACTCTTTAACTCTAGACTAAGGTTATTCCCCGAAAAACTAAGGTCGAAGTGGAGTGGTCCTTTTGAAGTGGTCAGAATGACGCAACATGGGGTTGTTGAACTTAAAGGTAAGACTGACCTTACTTTCTTGGTAAATGGGCAAAGGGTGAAACACTATTTCAGTGAGGATTCGAATCGTGATCGGGAAGCTCTTGAGCTAAATGATGAATGATTCAAGTTGCGTTGTGCCACGATGTTAAATCAAGCGCTACATGGGAGGCAACCCATGAACAATATGTAATAGAGAGTTTTTTGAATTCTTAAAGTTTTCGTAGTAGCTTAGTTTCAATTTCTAGAATATAGGTTAGTTTTAGCTAAATAGATTTTTTTTTTTTTGTAACTCATTTTGTAATAGTGAATAACGAAGAAAAAAAAAACTGTAGCCAGGCGCACTGGCCGGCGCGCCGCGCCTGGCATAAAAGTTCAGAGGAGGTTTTGGGGCGCGACATTGGAACGATGCCCCTCCATCGCGCCTGGCACCTGCAGGATGGCGCGTCGCGCCAAGGGGAAAAGAACAGAGCACCTTTTTAGGCGCCACACCGCGCCCCCGCCCAGATTTTTGAAATTCGAGTTTTGACCCGGATTTCACCCGACCCAACCCCTTAAAACCCCCAAAATCCTAAATTCATCTCCTATTCTCTATTTCTCCCAACCGAACCAAACCCCTCAACTCCTACAAACTCTTTCTTCTTTCATCTTATTCTACTTCCCACTACCTCCATTAACACCAACCTTTCTCTTTCCTCCATTAAACTCACAACTAAACCTTTCCCTACCCATCCTCCTCCTATAAAATCACATATCCACTCCACCCACTTCCCTTTCACTTCACCTTCACCCATTCTTCTTCACCCTCCCCACTGCCCAAAACCTGACCCCTCCCTTTATGTTCTAAATTTCTTTGTTCTTTTCTTTTCATTTCTTTTCTTAACAGGTTGAGATGGCTCCAAAAGCAACAAGTGTGGCGGGTTCTAAACGGAGTTGAAAGGGTGAAGCATCCAGGTCCGGAAATAGACAACCAGCCCAAAAATTCGGTAAAAAGGTCGTTCAAAGGTATGGGTTGACTTGGTTTGATTGCCAGCGGGAAGCAAAATATATGGGGGATGAATACGTCGATTCGGTAAGATTACAATCTCAATTTCCTGAAATACATAGGACTGTGGTTGAGTTGGGGCTGCGATTTATTTTTGACCACCCGGGTGATTGTAATTTGTCATTAGTTCGTGAGTTTTATGCAAATTGGCTCACGGAAACTAAGTACAAAATTGTGCCTATAAGAGGCAAGGATGTGAAGTTTTCATCTAGGATATTGAATGAGTTGTTGGGCACCCCTAACTGTGATGCCGGTGACTTTAATAGGTTGAAAGAGAAACCCCCATATAGAGATATTCGACACACATTGTGTGGGGTAGAGTCAACAGCTAGGTGGGGGCGTAGTAAAGATTCTGGGAGGCATTCCACCCTCCACTTTGCTAATTTCAATCTAGTTGCTAGGGTGTGGCTAAAATTAATGTGTAGTGTATTGCTTCCCATGAAACATTTGACTGAGGTGACGCGGGATAGAGTGGTGTTGGTCTATATGCTGATGAAGGGAATGTCTATTAATGTTGGGGCAATCCTGAGGCAAAATATGATGAAGTTTAGGAACAATTTGCGTTGGCGGTTTTGTTATGGGGGGTTGATAACCCGTTTCTTGAGGACCCAGGGTATAGAGGAGGAGGCTTGTGACTTGACTATTGCTTTTCACCCATATCTGACAGGTAAGTTGGTTGATGTGACCCGCACCAAGGCACTAGACACGTCTCATGGACATGTCTTGTCTGCCCAAGAGAGGCAAGCCTGTGATGACAGTGTCATGGCACGAATGTTTGGGATGGCGGAATTGCAGTTGCGAATAGGTGGCCGTCTAGTTACAGATGCGGAGATGGAGACCATGGCGGAGCGCTACCCCTTGACCGAGAGTGCAACATTCTTATGCAGGACTGGTCCCGCATTCGTCAAGCCTTTGGATGACAATGAGGCTACTGCTGACGAGGCTATGGAGGATGAGGAGGATGATGTTGTGGATGGGGGGCGAATGCCTTGATGGTGTTTGATCACGGTGACGACGAGGCCTAGAGGCCCGAGGGAGTATTCCTAACTCTATACTTTGCTTTAATTGTGCACTGAGGACAGTGCTTATTTTTACAGTGTGGGGTGGGGTAATATGTCTCTGATGTATATAGTTGTTTACTACTTTATCGAGTCTAGTGGTAGTTTTTAGTTAAAACAAATTATTTTGGGTTCCTCAGCGTTTGTTTTTGGTACTTTTACTGAGGATTGTCCTTTTGAACCGACTAGGACTAGTTTATTGCTTTATTGAGTCTTAGAGTCGTCATAGGAGTGACAGTTCCCAATAATGGATGGATGACGGCCGTCTTAAGGGAAAATTAGTCACGTAGAAGAGTAGGATTGAGAAACCAACCTTGGCCTTTTGAAACTATGTCCGAAAAAGTCAACCAAACGTCATGGGTAGTCACAAGTGGAAAAGTGCAATAGAGTGTTATACTTGTAACAAGCATGTGTTCTTTGTTTTGACTCAAAATAAAAATAAAGGGCTTAATTATGTAATGATACCGTAATGCAAATTGTAGGAGCATGTTGGTTGATATATCCTTATATGTGTCATAATGCCATGTGTGGTGAGAATTGATTGGTTCTTTCTTAACTTGATATCTAGAACTTTTCTTGTGTGTATTGAATTAGTAGTTTGTATGACTTAAGGAATGTGATTGAGGCGCTTCTTTGAAATAACCAATTCTTAACTTTACTTGTATGCCTACCATTGAAATCATCCCTAGTGAAGCCCCATTGAGCCTTTAGCCTTGTTTATTGATAAACCACATGATAAGCCGAAACCCGTTGTTTGATACCAAGTCTTTTGATCCTATGAAAAATCCTTAATGCACTATGTTGAGAAGAAGGGTTGGAAAATGTTGATTTATATAGCTAAGGGTGAATTGCTACATTGTGTGAAAAAAGGAAATTCTATTTTGGCCCTGGTCCTTAGCAACAATGTGCACCTCGACTAAAATTGAGGGTGGCTAATTTAGAATTATGCTCGAAACATTGGCCCTGATCCTATCAAGGATAATGTGTACCTTACTTGGATGTTAAAAATCTAGAGTTTGGGTGGCTAGTGCAAAGGCATGAAAAAAAATATGATGAAAAAGAAATAAAGGGCAAATATGGAGCAACAAAAAGGGTAAATAGTCATGAAGTGTGTACTAGGAGGAAAGAAGAGCTATAAAGAAAATTGTTGGCAAAATAATGATATGTGCATTAGGGAGGTGTAGTCACTAAAATGATTCATAAATATTTCCTCCCTTACCTTAAGCTGACATTACAACCTAATGAAAGTCCTCTTGATTCCTTGAGAAATATGTGCGAAAGTAATAATACACTATTGGCAAGCTTATGGTATGTTGAGAAAAGTAAAAACTTCTTTTGTGAGGGTGAGTTAATTGTTTGAAAAATAGGCCTTGTTGATATTGCAAGTTGTTTGGGTGAAAGGCTTTACTAAACAAGAACAAGTGAGGGCATTCATGGCATGTATACGATTATCTAATTGATGTGTTTGTATGAGTTTGCATTATCCCGGAAAAATAATAAAAGGGTCATTCTTTGAGCATGTGTTGTACTTGGTGTAAATATTGTGAATTGTTGCATCCAGTGTGAACTACAAGATCATGATTGAGCAAGTTTGATTGATGTTGAGGTGGGCTGATAAGTCCAAGGGTTGTGAAAATGAGTTGATAGTCTAGAGATTGTTTGAGGACAAACTAAATTATAAGTGTGGGGTGGTGATCTTAGGCATATTTATATGCCTAAGTTGTCAATATGTGCCCATGAGTCGATTAGATTGAAGAATGATTTCTAGTTACTAGCTTGATTTTTTTTATATTTGTGATGATTTCTTGCACTTACACACATGATTAGCTGTTTCAGGAACTCTTAAGAAGATTGGAGTTGAAATGGGAAAGAATTTGCAAAGGCGTGCAGGATTTGGCTAAGTGTGGAAGCACCTAGGCCTGGCGTACTGGCAGGCGCGCCGCGCCAGGCCTAAAAGTTCAGAAGGGTATTGATGGCACGCTGCTTGGCGCGCCGCGCCAATGGGGAATTGCTTGCAACACTTACCAGGCGCGATGGAGGCGCGACACGTCCCTCTTTCGCCGACTTTTCCAAGTTTTAAAAAATTAAATAGGATTCCTAATTTGATTAGGATTTGTTCCCAACTTTTCCTACTAGTATAAATAGATCCTTAGGGTTCCAGAGGAGCAGTTCGACTTTTATTTCATGTGCAAAAGCAAATATCTACGTTTGTAATAGGTTTTGATCTTCCAACTCTTCTATTTTCCAGAATTCGCATGAACAATAGTATTTTGTGGTTTTCTAATAGCATGAGTGGCTAAACGTCCTAGTTATGGGGTTGTAGCTACGAATGGATTGTTGATTATTAAAGCGTTATGAATTAATTATTGGTTGTCAGTATAAGTTACTTTTATATTCTTGTTTTAGTATTTCTTGACTGGCCATCTAGAGATAAATCTATTGTTTAACCTTAAAATCGGGAGAGGAGAGGTTAGATAGACCAGAGGATATAGAGAGCTTGATCGACCCGTTAAGTCGAGGTGATTTGTGTTCAGGAGTGACGCCCGGACGAACAACTCGCTTGGTTACGAAATAGGATAAAATATAAATGCTCGCCAATTAGTCTATTTATCCCCGCTCAACGATGTAGTTAGGTAGCTAATTAGGGTAGGCGACGAGAGGTGTATAGCACGACTCATATAATTAACCCTATAAACCAGTAACTTGACGACTGAAATTAGTTCTAAGCCAATAATATGATACATGATGTTCAGTAGATGTTGCAGCCCTAGAATTGCTTTTAACTTGCTTGACACATTATATCAAGGTCGTTCATAATTAATTATTTTCAATTAGTGCATAACTATTAGTAGATAAACAATAAATCATCAACTCTTGAAAAGATTATTTTTTTCTTTGAGTTGTAGAATTAAGTGAATATAAATTGATCATAAGTCCCTTGGGAACGAAAACTCATTTCTTAAAGAATCTATATTACTTGCGCGACTACGTACACTTGTGTGTATAGCTGGGGAGCAACAATATTCTTGAGTTGAGTTTAGTTGAGTGAGTTGAGAAGAGGTAAGTATGTTTACTTTTTATCGAGTTCAAGCTTATGTTTATGCTTTAGTACTCCCCTTACATGCTCGTACATTCCACGTACTGAGCCATTTGGTCTGCATCATTCATGATGCAGATACAAGTATTCAGGATCATCAACAGGCATTTCGTTGAGGTCATGTGATATTCCAGTCATCTTTGGGGAGCCTTCTTATATTCCGGAGGACTTTACCTTTACCTTACAGTTAGTAGTTTTGAGATGTCATGGGTCTTGTCCTGATATCTTTCTGTAATAGTAGAGGCTTCATAGATGGACAGTTGAAGAGTTTTTTGTATTTACTTTCTTTTGAGTATTGTTCAGACTTTCTTAAAGTTCACTATTGGAGTTCAATGAATTTAATTCAGTTTTTAAGCATTTTCATGCTTAAGTTAGTCTTCCGCTTGTACTTAGTCAGGATGAAGGTTCGCTTGGGACCAGCAATGGTTCTTGAGTGCCGGCCAGGTCCAGGGTGTAGACTCGGGTCGTGACACTTACCAACATAATATTATGTTAGAATAGGTGCTAAAAAAATATCAATGACACTTTCTCGTTACTATATTTACCAACCGATTACAAACAAAACTTGGATAATAGAGAACTATATTCGCTAACTTATTTTCTATCTATTAGTAAAATTACTAATAGAATACCAACTGAATTTTAGTTCGCAAATTTACCGACAGAAATCTAAGAGTCAAGATACAAAAATTACCAACATTTTTTTGTCGTTTACTAACTGACTTTTTGTTGTTAATATTACCAACGACGTCAAATTGGTTTGAAAATTTTACCAACAAGCCTTTTAGCAACAGCTCAATATCCGTTGGGAATCCGTTGGTAATTCAGATTGCCAACTGATTTAATAAATTTACCAACAAAACTTGTTGATAATTCGTGTTTTTCTTGTAGTACCACATGAGAATTTATCTCCATACAATTATGTCAAGACTTTCTTAAAATATTTTATGCCTCAAGGCACAAGTCATATTTGATATCCAAAGATTATACTTTAGCACAAGAATTTGTTGGTACTCATTGACATTATATCTTGATCTATGGACTATGAGTCCAAAACATCACTTTAAAGTAAAATAAAATATATTTAAATTGTGTATTTTATTTGGACAGTCATTTCTCTATCCACACTATTTGACATGTTTAACATCAAAATTCTCATTATCATTTATAATAGGGATAAGGGTCTGAAAAATACCCCAACTTTGGTCGAATTTGCTGTTGCGATACTAAACTTTCATGAGGACCTATTACCTCCCTAGACTATTTAATAGTGTATTTTTAGATAACAATCTCCGTCGGTTTTGGAGGCCTCCCCATTTTAAAAGACGGAAATTTAGTTTAAGTTTATATAAATTTTATGTTAAAATTGGCCGATGAAGAAATTACCATCAATTTCCAAGGCATCCTATGTTAATAAGACGGGTTTTTATTTTTAAGTTATTATTTGATTCATTTATTTTTATTCATATATATTTAGTACTAACACTTTTACTAAGTGTCTTTACAGGTACCCTGAAGTCGCTTCTCATCGAAGTCATTCGAATAAAGTTCGAATACTATATTCATTATTATGCATATTGCTGACGATAGACAAATATTAGGTCGTTTCTCATATTACTTGTGTATATTGCATGTTTATTATATTTGTATACTATTTTTACCTCCTCCTCCATTTGAAAAAATGAATTCAGTCGGGACCCACAGTTGTGGATTTCGAAGGATGCCTAACACCTTCCCTTCGAAATAACTTGAACCCCTTACCTAGAATCTTGGTTTCGTAGATCACTTAATGATTTCCTAGTTTTTTCCTAAAATTAGATGGCGACTCTTTTAAAATCATTTATTCTTAAAATTCTTTTAAAATCGACTCAATTGATTATTTTTTGAGTCACCGCGATGTTTCGCCCTATTTGAATAAAGTAGGGATGCAAACATACAAACATCTGTCATTATCGTTGTCGAAACTTCGTCGATAATTGTCTGATATAAAGGGTACCAACAGGCTTGTGTAAAACACATTTCAATAAATCAAATCATTTTTAAAAAATGCATATCCATTAATTTATCTTTTTTTTCTAAGCAATTGACTCAAATGGTGAATTAAATTGGGGGAATATTTACTCTTTACAATCAATAACACTCTAATTTCAACGACAATAGTCCTGATTTGGGGTATAAAACATGTTATCTAAACTCAACAACACTTTAATTCAACAAATTTCTTAGTTTTATCAATTGAGACTTGTTCAAGAATAATAGATGATGATTCGAGAGAAATTGAAGGTAGTAGTGTTTTTAACACCAATAAAATCGATAAATCAAATTCATCATAGAGTAATAAATGGTTTAAATAAAAATTTAACATAGATTTATCAAGGCCAGTTATACTTATTGATTAAACAATAGGATTTAACTTGTTCACTCTAATACTTAGTCTCCTCTTTCATCTTTCTTGAGCGCTTCTATCTCAAAAAAAATATGGCCTTGGGCTATTTTTCAAAGATAGTTTTCACATTAATAGAAATAAAACCCTTAAAATAAGTAAAAACAAATGTATTTTACTTATTGATAAACTTATTAGAAACAAGGATTCTGTGGGGGTTATAAGTGATGTTTTATCAATGACTAAGGCTGAAATTGGTTGAAGAAGAAGGAAGAATAAGATCCTTTTTTTTTGGAAAAAAAATTACCCGGTGGAACTAGTTTCACTTTAAAATAGTTTAAGGAGTAATAGAACCCACAAAAATAAAGTGTGTAGTTGAAAAATTGATAATAGACTGCTCAAGATTTTATCTAGAGAAAACGGTTGAAAACACCCTTAAATTTGGCCCAAATTATTAGTCTTGTCTCCAAACTATTGATAGCATTAAAAACACCCTTCTACTTGACTAAATAAACATGGTTCAAGATCGGATGTGTATTTAAGTTTAGTCAATCAAAATAAAGGAGTGTTTTTAAGTCTATCAATAGTTCCAAAATAAAATTAATAAGTCGCACCAAATTTAGGGTGTTTTCAATACTTCTCTTTTATTTATTTTCTCTTATTTTACCTATAATTTACTTGAAAATATCTAGAAACCTTGTTTTGCTTTAGGCTTTTATCAGTTCACATATAATAAAAAAATTGTTTTAAAAGATGTGGCTCATGAGAAAAAATGACTTCAAATGACAGTAGAAAAAATAAATTTCATTCCTAATTCATTGTCACCTCCATACCAACCCAACATCCCCAATGCCCCCGCTTCTCGCCCATATAGTGTTTGACTAGATTACATATAAATATTCTTAAAACAATACTATTTTTTTCACTTACCTAGCCCACTTATTTTTCAACAAAACATTTTCTAAAAAAAAATAAAATCCATTAAAAATATTTGCCCGACAGTCGAAGCTTTTGGAGGACGAAGAGCTACTAATAAAGAATTAGGATGCAACAGGTATGGCCAAGACAAGCTTTGGTTCAAAAGTAAAAAATTATTTGGAGAATTTAAATGAGAATTGACTGGAAAACATAACATAATAACAATGGGGAAACAGAGGAAGAAGAAACATCATACTATTTGTTGCTTAGAAGGGTGAAATGTTAAATTGGATTTTTGCGTAAATACATTACCATCTGCAGTTGCTGAAGATTACTGGAGGGTATCCCAGGGAACTCATGTACTATTCATTTGTACATCCATTCTGTACTTAACTATACATCATTTCTAACCTTTTCAATTGCAATGCCAGATGGTAATGAGTAAAGACGATACATTGATAATTGGTTGGTTATACACAACTCTATAATGGATAGCTGACCATCACTATCACTGATCTGTTACTCACTGCTGATACAAGTTATTCTTTACACAATCATCTTTGACTGAGACACTAAAGAATATTGCTGTCTCCAAGTCCGACATAATAGTGCCTTGCCTGTAAACCCTCTTCAGCTTCATCTACTTGTGTCCATTAACATTCAGAATTAAGTCAGCTTCAGAAACGTTAATCCACCTGCTATGCTAAAAAAGAAGAGAAAAATTATTGTTTTTCAACAAAAAATGCAAAGGCATCTTTACTTCTTTTCTCGTGAACTAAACATAACATGAAATTCAAAAGAACAAAAAGTCAGCAACCCAGAGCTATTCAAACAATCCCATACTAAAAAGGAGGAAAACATCAATTTGAAAAACGTTCTGGACGCTACTGCCGTTTGCCTGCTAGTTTAGCCACTAGAGACAATAAGAGAAGGAGAGGAGGGATTCACTAAAACAGACAGTAAAAGAGAGGAACTTTCTACTTTCAGCAGGCAAAGGGAATACAGAATATACCAGAGTTGTATGTGCATGATTGTCACTGAAAAAGACTTTCAGAACCGTCTAGATTTCTGTTGTGGAGGGTATCCAGGCATTCCCATTCCTGGATCTTTCCTTCTCATCTGCTTGACATCCAAAAGCTTTAATCAATTTAGGGATCAGAACTACCAAAAGTATAATAATGCCAGGCTGACAAAAGAAACCTGCTGCTGATGTGCCTGAGCAGCAACACCGCGCTGCATGGGCATGTTTCCCGGGTTCATTCCAGCACCCATGCCAGCTTGAGAAGCAATATTATAAGCAGACATTCCCTGAGGTTGCATCCTAGGCATGTTGACCATTTGCATCGGTCGGGGTACAGATCTAGTTGGCATAACATGGGGACCATGAATGCCACCAGATGCTGCATTTCCAGATGATACCTGCCCCAACAAATAGTAATATGAGCAAGATGCAATTGGCAATACAGCGTCATACTAATCCTTTACAATGATGATACTTGGTTATATAAAAATTGCAGAACACCAAGATAATCCACATATGTTCAATGTTTTAAGTGATATGGTAGATACATATGGCATTTTTTCCAGAGCATGGAGATTTTTTTCAGTGACAAAGAAAACAACAGATCTTGGGAAAATGAATTAGCTTTTGAATCTATTTGAAGATTATCTAGAAGGGCATTATATAAAGGACTTCTACCAATGCAACCACCTGCACTGTACGAACATAACCCCTCCAAACACCCGGTGGAGACAAATCAAGCCTAGTGTGCTCTTGATTGCTCTTTATGTCCTAATTTTGTGAAATTGATGTCATCTATGTGGAAAGGAAGGAGATTATCATGCACCTATTGTGGATAGCAATGTCACTGACCAACTATTGCAAATATTCCTACACGTTACTGGTTTAACGTGGGTAATGCAGAGGATCACAACTCAACTACTTCACTGTTTGAAGCAGAAGTATAAAGAAAAGGAAAAGAAAGAAGGCACAGGGAAGAACACCATACCTGCTTGCATTAGGTGAGCAGTGTGGAAGGAGAGGAGCATCAGATGTTTTGCAGACAAAGAAAATTCCTTTTTATGATGAGGTGGAAGTTTTAATAATAGAAGTACCAAAAAGGTACATAAAAGTACAACAATAACAGACCACCCCTACAAGAGCTTCTAGTTACATATTTCCTAGCAAATCCAACAAGTCCATATTTTTGTAGTAAATACCCCTTATGGCAAAATAACAGATTGTGCAGACACAGATTTTTACTCTAGAAATGTAATCCTTATTATTCTCAAAACAAGCACACTATTCCTTCGCCTCTAAATAGTCCAAAAATTGCACAATGGGATGGTCCTCCAGCACTGCTTGTGGATCTTTGTTGTCTTCTGCCATTACCAGCTATCCAATATACTCCTAACAACCCCACAAAGATTCAAGAAAAGCTTCCGGCATTGCTTAGCAATTCCACAATGAACAAAGAGTTGGTTAACTGATTCCAGCTCTTCTTCACATAGGTAACACATATTGCTTAAAATGAGTCCTCTTCTTTGCAACTTATCTTGGTTAAGTTTCTCTAATGACAACCTACCCAAAACAGGCTACCTTGACAGGTGCTTTGGTTTTTCATAGAGAAAAAATTGTTTCTGCAAAAGATTATAACAGCTTTTAATTACTTGTTGTCCAAACCATGAAATCCTCTGTATCCTCTTCTACCACTGTTGTACCCACTAATTGAAGTAGTTGCCCAACTTCTTCCATCTCTTATCATTAAATTCTCTTCTAAAATTAAACTGCCACCCACTGGAAGAATCATACTCTAAAAACTTTCTGTCTTTCGTTAGAGGAGCAATTGTACAGGGTTGGAAATCTGTTTTTCAAACTTACTCCCCACCTACACTTCAGACCAGAATTTGATTTTTACACCATTTCCCAGCTTCAACTTAGCGCATTGTTAATAATCATTCTACAACCTACTAATGTTACTCCAGATACCAACTCTGGAAGAATTTTGAATGGTAGGAGGGCTCCATATATACTTCTTCACATATTTGTCATTTATCAGATTCTTCCAAGCACTTCCTTTTCCATCATTATATTTCCACCTAAGTTGCTCAGACTTAGGTGTGGGAGTCCGATATGGGTGCGGATCTAGAGGTGGGATACTTCATGATCTAAATTTTAAGATTCGAGGGATGCATCTAGGTACGGATACGGGTTTAGGAATTTTTCTAAAAAAAATCAAATATCTAAAATAGAGTTACAACATAAACCTTTTAATATGGTTGACTGTTTGGAAGGGAAGGAATGCACAATTTTTTAGAGCAAGTTTGGATATGTAATTATTATTAAGTAGAAAATGCATCTCCTTACTGTTTTTTGAAGTAACATTATTGCAAATAGGGGTGTATATCGGGTGTTTCAATTCGCTTTTTGCATTGGCTTATCGTTATCAGTTTATTATATGTATTAAACCAATAAGAAATCGGTTGATTCGGTTCGCCTTAAAGGTTATTGATTTATCCAATATAAAATTGAAATCAACATATTTTTTTTATTATAACCGTGGTGGTCCGGGCCAACTTTCGCACCTCAACTAATTCCAAGGGATACCAGTCACGATTTTATGTACTCCACCAATGACTTCTCGTCCAATGGCCTGATCTCATCAAATGAAATCGTCGTTGTTGGCAGAGTTGATAGGCGACGTCAATGGTAGTTGGGGTGAGCAGCGAATGAAAACAGATGTTTTGGGGCCAAGGAATTTATAGTGAAGTAGTATTATCGGTCTGGGGGGGAGCAAGTAAAATGGGTTATCAGTTTATCTAATATAAAAGTTAGACAATCCGATACCAAACCGAAAACTCATTATTTATAAAAATTCTAATCCACTCCCAAAGTGTTGACTGATAACAATAATCCAATAATACCTTTTCAGTTTGGGTTATCGGTTATTGTGAACACACCTAATTGCTAATGCTATAGAGGTCATGATAGACTTTTTGAGTTCATTGCACATTCCTCAGTGGTGGACCTATAAATACTTTTAAACATCTTCTAGTTGCAGACTTTTTAATACATATATCTTTCAAAGATAAGAAAATATGTAAGTTACCAATTTCAAAAAAAAAAAAAGATAAGAAAATATGTGCCTAATTATGATTTCACCCTAGCTTTGTTTTGTATCAGATTTATTGTATCAGTCTCAAATTTCTCAATGACCATATCCCATACGATTCCACAACCATGCCCATGTCTTGTCAACACGGGTGTGGTACCGAAGAGTCCACACAACTTAGATTTCCACAGCCATTTCTGCAATACGCTCTTATTATGAAGTCTTATATTTTTAACCCCCATACTTCTCTTGTGTTGCCTTACCATCATATAGAAATTTACTCCTTAGGGGTCGTTTGGTTTGAAGACAAGTTATGCTAGGATAAGTTATTCTAGGATTGAGATCAGTTATGCTAGAATAATTTCTTATTGATTGTTTGGTTTTTCATTAAAAAAATAATATGCATTGCATAATTTCTAAGAATAAGTTGTTTGTTTACAAAATTACTCTTCACCTTATTTAGTTATTTAATATTTACTTTGCAAGTTTCAGTTATTCAAGCTCAAAAATAAAATTCTCATCTTATTTAGCTTAAATATTTTTGTGTGTGCATTCCGATGATTGTGCCGTGTGATTTTAGAAAATAAAACTTTCATCTTATTTGGCTTAAAAATTAAGCTTTCATCTTATTTTAGCTAAAAAAAAAATAAAACTTTCATCCTAAGTTTGTTAAAAGTTCAAAGAGATTTTATTGTTAACGTAACTTCATTTAAGCACATATCACTCCTACATTGTAAAATATTAATGTTTTCGTCATTTTAATTGATATATAAAATACAAAGTCTCAAGTGACTATTTTGAAAACTGGTAACATGTATATATATATAGATGTATATGAATTAGATCTGCACCATGACAGTGCTATCTACAATTACAAAAACCCAACCATGCTTAGGACTACAGCTTCACAAGGAACCTATCATATCAACTAGAGATTCAGTCTCCTCTACATAGTTTTCTTTACACCAAAAAAGGAACAAAAGCATACAATTCATCTTGATTTTCTGCACAGGATTGCTTGTCTTCAAAAATTTTGTAGTTCCTCTCTTTCCAAATTGTCCACCATATACAAGCTGGGACAAGTTCCCACGACTTCTTGTCTCACTGCACCGCCATTATAGTTTCAACACTTCAATAATTCACAACTTGTTGCTAGCATAGACCATCTTAGTCCTACCAAGTTAAAAAAAAGTTGCCACAATTGTCCAGTTATGGGACAATGTAGAAACAGATGGCTATTGTCTTCTAAAGTGACTAAAAGACTATCTATCTATCTATCTATCTATATCTATACTACCTTAAAAGCAGGAACTCCCCAACTCAAAAGTTAAATTATGAAAATACCCTTATTAAACCCAAACACCCTACTTTTAACAAGGTAAATTACGCATACCCTTATAAACTTAAAACACCTTACTTTTAATTATAATTTTAAAAATACGCTGGCCAACAACTCCAAACCCAAAAAGCACATCGTTTAGCAAAAACATTCAAACTTTTTTACAATCCTCCAAAAAGATGCCAAGATTTCAAGCATGTTTTGAATAAACTTGTTTCTAGCACTGCTTCTGCAAAGAGAATTCATCATACACGGATTTTGAAGGAAACACAAAAAAGTAATTGGTCCTTAGATTCCTTCTTTGCTATCCTTTTTAACATTTTCTCCCTTCAAATTTGGTCCTCTCTAAATTCTGATCTTTTAATTTCAAATTTAGCATTTTAAACCTTTGTTCTCCGTACGGAATATTCTCAAATTAGTTGATTTTGAAGTTTAGGCATTTAAATTTTCTTTTAGGTAAAAGCAAAATAAATGCATAAATGAGATACATGGAAGAAGCCGATGAGGTTTCATATCTTGAAAAAATATCCTTCCCTAGAGACATTATAGGGTAAAATATCCTATGCGGGAAAGTATTTATCCTTGTAATTGCACTTTAGGTAACCCCAAATTTAATTTGATATTTTAATCATATACTTTAATTAATCATCTCTTATTGAAATTTATTATGTGTCTCATACATACTTAGTTTACCACAGGCATGACCTTATGAGATTATGGAGGACATAAATTAGTACAGAAAGTGATTAGTTAGATAGTGATGTGTTGTCTCACTTATTCTTATGTACTAATTAATCATAGTATTACTCGTGCAGTTTTGTTTTGCTTTGAGTTTGATTATTATCTATTTTTTTGTACTTCGATTATTGTTTATCATGTTATTCTATTGTTCATTTGTCAGGTTATGAAAATTATTTTCCCATGTGTTTTTCATTTTCGTTATTTCTTTTTCTACACTACTTTTGGATGTTTTTTCCTTGAGCGGAAGGTTTATCGAAAACAATCTCTCAACCTCCTAGGTAGATATAAGGTTAGCGTACATTTTATCCTCCCTAGACCTATTTTATGGGATTACAATGAATATATTATTGTTGTGTCATATACATATTTAGTTATTTTCTCAAGTGGTTTTCACAGCCTTATTCCCTCAAGTACATGCTCCTAATTCTTTTAATGCATGTTGGATGTTTCTTCACTCTATATATATTATTTTATATTTTGATATCTAATTTTATTATTGTACTTCAAATTTTGACCCATGGCAAAGATAAAAAAGAATATACTTTTGTTTGACCAGTGTGGCGTCCCATCACTTTGCCAGTCCGATTTCGCATCCGGATAGGGGCAGAAGGTTCTAGAGTTGAGGAGAGGTTTGCGGAGAACTCTAGAATCTTTTAGATTTTTCAGGAAGGCTAGGGAATGTCCTAGACAATGTAGAATTCTCTAGAAAGGGACCATTGTGTAAATATCTTAGGGACTTGTAAAGTAATTTTAAATTACACTTTAGCCCTTAGGTGGTAGTATAAATAGAGGTGCCATTCATTTGCAAGGCATCACTCAAGTTGTAAGCAATCTTCCAAAGCAATACAAAAGTCTTCTTCCAAAAGCTCTCTTGATCTTTCTAAGTTTTTCTCTACATTCTCTTAGCAATCTTAGTCTTAAAGGCTTGCTTGAGCTTGCAAGATCTTGAAAGAGTAGTGACTAAGTTGTCAAGCGCCACACGGAGTCTTAGCAAAAACTCTAAGTCCGTGACAACGTGGTATCAGAGCCAGGTTTGATACTAAGGGAATGACTAACGAAGGAGACGTAAACGCCGCTAGCACCACCAATGTCCGTTTGGATGGTGGAAAGAAGAACCGCAAGGGAAAGAAGCACCAAAAGAGTAATGAGGAAATATTGCTCGACCCCACACCACACAGAGCGAGGCACTAACATCTCATCCACCCTCAACCACCGAGGCAAGTGACGACAAACTTGGCGAGGAGGCCATTGACGTCACCTCGGGAGAAGAATGGGTCGCAATGGTTGAAATGGCAAGGTAGGCTGTGGAGATATTAAGCCGACGCATGAATGTGGCCGACGACAAATTCAAAACCCTTGAAGACTTCACCCTTGAGGAGACCGAAAACATCTGTAAGGAGTTGGAGGGACGTCAGCGGGCCGAGTTTGAGATGAAGGAGGCCATCACTTCCTTGGAGTGCCGGCTCATGGAGGCGTTAAGCACGATTGAAACCATGAAGGCCGAGATAAAGGCACTCAATGAAGGCATAGAAGTTGGAGGATCGACGTCACCCGACCGTGATAGAGGCTAGGGTCGAGGCTCCCAAGCCACCTATATTCAAAGGTGTCTGTGACGCTCAAGAGGTGGAGAACTTCTTGTGGCACTTGGAGAATTACTTCAAGTGTAGTCGGGTAAAGAGTGACGAGAACAAGATCAACACTGTCGTGTTGTATCTTTCAGAGATGGCCATGCTATGGTGGAGGCGCAAAGAAGCCGAGATAGGGAACGGGACGTGCACCATCAACACGTGGGAGCAATTCCACGAGGAGTTCAAGAAAGCCTTCTTCCCTAACGTCATATATGAGGTTAAACGCAAGTTTAGGGAACTGAAGCAAACGGGTATCATTCAGGCGTACGTGAAGGAGTTCACAACTCTAACGCTTCAGATTCCCAACCTCACGGACGAGGACATGTTGTTCCACTTCATGGACGGACTGCAAAATTGGGCCAAGACGGAGCTGGAGCGGCGACAAGTCAAGACCATAGATGAGGCCATCACACAGGTCGAATCCTTGACCGACTTTAAGCATGAACGGCATGACAAGGCAAAGGGCAAGGATGCAAAGAGTAGTCATGCCAAAGGTGGGGGAGATCGTGGCCGAGGCAAGGAGCAGCAGGCACACCCTAAACAGCACGACTCCCACAGGCCGAACAGCAAGCGATTCGTGCGTCAGAGCTACACGAAGAAGAAGGCGCAGACCACCAAGGGAGATGGTTGCTACATATGCGGAGGACCGCACGGCTATGCTAGGTGCCCAGAGATGAAGAACCTTGGTGCCATCCTATGTGAGCGGAAGGAGAAGGACGCACAAGAGCAAGGGCAGGACGTGGGCACGACGCAGTTGGGCAGGACGTGGGCACGACGCAGTTGGGCATGGTGGGACTATGCGATGCTATTGCCAAGCAGACAGAGAAGCCAGGAGACTTCAGCACGCAATATGTAGACATCTCCCTTAATGGACGACCAGCTCGTGCCATGGTAGACTCCGGGGCCAAAGCAAACATTATAACCAAGACGGCGGCAGAGAGGTTAGGGCTGAACTATGCTCCAAGCAACACCCGCCTCAAGACAGTCAATGCACCACCAACTCCCGTGTGCGGAGTCGCCCAAGGAGTGAGCATCACATTAGGAAAATGGCAAGGTAAGACAAACTTCACCGTCGCTTCTTTAGATATCTTTGACATCATTCTTGGACAGGAGTTCTTCCAGCGCTGCCTTACGATGATAGACCCCTACCTCCAACGACTCATGGTCATGGAGCGAGAAGGGTCGTAAATGGTACCTCTAGTCAAGGTGTCGAAGAAGGAAGGACACGCCCACTTGTCGGCCATGCAGATTGTGAAGGGCCTGAAGAAAGGAGAGCCGACGTTCCTAGCTACCATTGCAAGTTCGAGAGAAGACAATGGTGCTAAGGAGTCCTTGCCACCGATTATAGAGAAGGTCCTTGAAGAGAACAAGGACGTGATGCCAGACGAGTTGCCAAAGACCCTACCTCCGAGGCGCGAGGTAGATCACAAGATAGAGTTGGAGGTGGGAGCCAAGCCATCCGCACATACACCTTACCGCATGGCTCCACCCGAATTAGAGGAGCTAAGGAAGCAGTTGAAGGAGCTCCTCGAGGCGGGTCACATCCGTCCATCCAAGGCACCTTATGGCGCACCGGTTCTATTCCAAAAGAAGAAAAACGGATCATTGCGCTTATGCATCGACTACCGGGAGCTCAATAAGGTAACTATTAAGAACAAGTATCCTATCCCACTCATTGCAGATTTGTTTGACATGCTTGGACAAGCAAAGTACTTCACCAAGGTGGATCTTCGGAAAGACTACTACCAAGTGCGCATCGCAGAAGGGGATGAGCCGAAGACAGCGTGCGTGACCAGATACGGAGCATATGAGTGGTTGGTGATGCCTTTCGGCCTAACCAACGCACCCGCCACATTTTGCACGCTGATGAATAAGATCTTTCATCCCTACTTGGATCAATTCGTGGTGGTGTACTTGGATGACAGTCATCTATAGCAACACCTTGGAGGAACATGTGGAGCATCTAAGGAAGGTTTTCCAGGTTTTACGGGAGAACCAACTATACATCAAGCGGGAGAAGTGCGAGTTTTCCCAACATGAGGTGCACTTCTTGGGCCGCATCATCAGCCAGGGCGAACTACGGATGGACGAGGCTAAAATCCGGGCGATCCAAGAGTGGGAGGTGCCCACTAAAGTGATCGAGCTACGATCATTCCTTGGACTTGCGAACTATTACCGCAGGTTCATAAGTGGCTACTCCGCTAAGGTCACTCCGCTGACCGAGCTATTGAAGAAGAACAAGCCATGGATTTGGAGCGAGGAGTGCCAGCAAGCCTTCGAAGGACTCAAGGCCGCAGTAACAGAAGAGCCGGTCTTGACGCTGCCCGACTTTTCTAAAACCTTCGAAGTGCATACGGATGCTTCCGACTTTGCTATTGGGGGAGTCTTAATGCAGGATAGACACCCAATAGCATTCGAAAGCCGCAAGTTGAACGAGACCGAACAGCGCTACACGGTGCAGGAGAAAGAAATGACGGCCATCGTACACTGCCTGCGCACGTGGAGACACTACCTACTAGGCTCCAAGTTCGTAGTCAAGACGGACAACGTGGCCACTAGCTACTTTCAGTCACAAAAGAAGATCACTCTGAAACAAGCTAGGTGGCAGGATTTTCTAGCGGAATTTGACTACACCTTGGAGTACAAGCCAGGAAGAGGCAATGTCGTGGCCGATGCGCTAAGTAGGAAGGCCGAACTTGTTGCCATCACGACAGCCCATTGTGATATTAAAGATGCAATCAAAGATGGTGTGCAACGTGATCCCGAGGCCAAAAAGCTGATGAAGTTAGCCGCCCAAGGCAAGACGAGACGCTTTTGAGTGGAAGACGGCCTTTTGCTCACATCTGAACGGAGGGTCTATGTGCCCAAGTTCGAGTCCATCAGACGGCGAATCATTAAGGAAAGCCACAACACACCGTGGGCAGGGCAACGACAAACGAGGGCGCTAATCGAGGCTATCTATTTCTGGCCACGCATGCGGAACGATATCGAGTGCTACGTGCAGATTTGTCTTGTGTGCCAACAAAACAAGGTGGAGCAAAGGCATCCGGGAGGACTACTAGAGCCACTACCCGTAGCGGAACGCCCATGGGAAAGCGTGACCATGGACTTCATCACTTCCTTACCTAAGTCCGACGGGTATGGAACTATCATGGTCATGGTGGACAGATTCTCAGAGTATGCTACCTTTATACCCGCCACAGCCGGATGCACCGCAAAGGAGGCTGCTCGATTGTTCTTCAAGAACGTGGTGAAATATTGGGGGCTGCCAAGGCATATCATTAGCAATAGCGACCCCCGCTTTACCGGGAACTTTTGGAGGGAGTTGTTCGAGATACTTGGCACAGAACTTCACTTCTCCACAAGTTTCCACCCGCAGACCGACGGCCAGACCGAACGCGTCA
>JAJOOO010000908.1:0-38802 GCA_029582685.1 Solanum piurae
CGTCGTCATTTTACCCAAATGAGGTAATTAGAAGCTAGGGATAAATCCGACCGCTCAAGTAGATGTTATGTTTGAATCAACTTTCATGTTATACAATCCATAGGACAACTTGATCAGAATTTTCAAGTTTTCTAAATTTGGTAAAGCTCTTACGGTGAAAATCTTCATTGAAAATTTAGTTTGTCCCCTCTCACAAAATTAACGAAGAATACAACAAGAATGAAGGTGGTAGGAGCTCTGATGATTATAATTGTATAAGTAATGATTTGAAATTGTTCCACCTTATGCATTTTGCTGAGGCTGTTATATTTTCTTTTATTTTTTATTCGAATAATCATTGCATATTTAAGGAGGAGATTTACACCTCTTCATGGAGATCATGTTTTTTTATCTTTTCTTTTTGCATATTTTAATGAAAAAAATCTTTTTCTCATTATTTCTAATAGCTTATTAAAGAATTTCTTTAATGTTTTCTTTTCATTACTTTAGTTATTTAGCAGTAAGATTGATATTAGCAAGCTATTAATGTTAATAGATTTCTTTCTCTTATGCAATTGAGAACACGAGTCCCATATTACTTAGTGAACTAAAATTATTATTCAAAACTTGATGTTAAATGAATCTGATACAAAGGAGATTACAAGGTAGAACAAAAAAAATCTGTAAAACAGATACAAACTATTATTAAGGACTAACACCATAATCACATTACAATAAAAGAGATATTTAGTGGCAATAATATTTTTTACCGCAAAAAAATTTAGCATTTAGTGATATTTATAGAGTGTTTGTTATAAGTACTAAAATTTTATATTGCCATTAAATATAATATAGCAATAATTATATGATTGCCGCTAAATAATTGGAGCAAAAATTTTGTTATTATTATAGTGTCTGATGTTTTTAATTATCATTCACTTATATTCAATAATAAGTGTACAAAATTTGATTGGTGCACTGCAATTCCACAAACAAAAAGCATAATAATATTACTTAGTGTGAAAATTTTCAATTGATTGTCCAAAAAGATGAAAAATATGGGAAATGATGTAGAAAGATTTAAAAAAAAAAAAAGGTATTCACACACAAATTTTAAATTATTTTTTTTAATTATTTTTATTTTTTAAAATTATTTTTATTTTTTAAAATGAAATGGGTGAGATAGTTTTTTAAAGCCACATAATGTTTTTTGAAATTAAACAAATACTTTTGATTTTTATTTTTTTTAATTCAGGCCATTAAATAAAGGGGTAAATATGAACCACTTATTAGGCGGTGAGGTATATATGCACTATTTGTAAAACAATAAAAATATTTTCATATCACTTTTTCAACAAGGAGTAAATTCACTTTAATTGACAGAATGGATATATTTGTCTTTTCTCATTGTTATTTTTCATTGTCATATAATATGTAGAAAATGTAGAGAAGATCGCATTTTATGTTTATTATGAATTGTTTTACCAAGAGAGATAACTGATAAGAATGAATTTACTTCATTGTTGACTATTTCTTCTTCATTTGACTAATTTTTTTCATTTTGGAAAAAAGAGTCACTAAGCATTTATAGCTTTTGTTATGATTTGAACATTTGTTCATATAATAGCTTATTCAACTTCATTGATTACATCTTTAATTACTTCACCATAATTCAATCATAAATAGATATTAAAAGAGTCATTTAATATCTAACTAATCAAATAATCAGTGTAAATATAGAGAAATTTCTAGAAAGAAATATGAGTTATATGGCATGAAAAATTGATGTAAGATTTAATACAATTAATATTTTATTTATTTTAGTCAAGTGAATAATAGGCTATAAATATAGCATTAGAAAGAACTATTTCCTCATTCTCATAAACATTTTTACAAAGAATCATCATGTCTGAAATGCTATCTTCAGAACAAAATCAAAAATCTGAAGTTTGGTCACCTATCTCATCTGCTCCACATGATCACTTCAACAACGATATACAAAATGAAGAATCAATCATCTTTGAATCTGCAAAAGATAAAGCTATAGATGAAATAGAGGATCAAAAAGTAACAGAAAAAGGAGAACTCCCAGTATTTGATCTGTATGAAATGAAGTGTGTATGTCCAAAAATTGGAGAAAAAGGAAAGTCTCTCATGCCTGAATTTTATGAATTGAAGCCCATCAGTAAGTCTACATTTTCCAATCTTATACAAGGAGAAACGTCTGAAATTAAGTTGAAAAAAGAAAATAACTATGATTATTATCAGGATGTAGCTATCTTGAAGTCTATCTATCATTACTTCTTCAATCATGGGGTGATTCCATATCCCAATTATTCAGAGAATTTTATCAATTACATCGAGGCTTCAATTCCCAACTTGAAATTCCGTGGCCTGGCATTGAAGGCTAAGATCATTTTGTTAGAGAAACGTTTCTTAACTATTTTGAAAATTGCAGGATATGACCCTAATATAATCAACCCTATTCATCGTGAAATTTTTGACTTGTCTATGGGTTTATGGGGTTGATTTGGGAAACTATTATCAAGTTGGCAAAGAGATAGACAAAACTGATAACAATTTGAGAAAGTGGAGGTGTTGATCCATTCTTACATTTTTAGGTCTAAGTCTTCATAGTAGTATTTTGAATTGTTTATGCTTTTGGTTGTATTTTTCATTTCAGTTGAAAAATTATTGTGGGATTAGAGATCATGAAAGATTAGTTTGATTTGATATGAAAATGTTTTGTTTTTCCAAGTTTGATATCTTGTGCTCAACTTATAGAATCAGATATCTCAATTATTCATCTCTTCTTTCAAAGAAGGAAAAGAATAACAATGGAATGATATAATTTCACAAAATTACGTGATGCTAATAAATCAGTTGTGTGAAAGCTCAGAAATAAAAAGTAACACCACTCTCCTAAATAAATAAGAAAGTGAAATCAAGGGAACATCGTCATCTTTCCCAAATGAAGAAATTAGTAGCTAGGAGTAAATATAAAAAAGATACATTGTTTGTATATATATATATATGGAGAAGTACTAAAATACAACATAGAATCGTTCTTCAATTTTATTATCCACTAAGGAACAACGCCAATCTTTTTTAAAATTATTAGTTTCATAAATAAAAATTATCACCAAATCCTATCTTCTGAATTAAAGAAATTACACAATGAAAAAGACTTTAGAATCTCCAAATGATAAGGCTATCAATTGAACAAGTTTATCGTAGAGAGGGTGGAGGTTGGGCAAGGAAGAGGAACACTTGTGCGTCATTTGGTTCTTTGCTAAGTAAATTATTCATGTATTGAAACTAGTACCATATTTGATAGTATTTTAGTTGTTATGTATAAAATTCAACACACTAATTACGTTGTTTAGCTATAGATTTATAAATCCACGCATAACTAGATCCTAGGTCAGATGATTAGTAATTTCACTTTCTCCTTAGAGTGATTTACTATTGAATATATAAACAAAACATACATTAAGTTATATACTTAATCGGTGTAAATACAAATAAACTTTACATCCAAGCAGTAGGAACATGCCCTCTTACATCAACATTTTTACTGAGTAAATGTAAATAAAATTCTTTGTCCACTCTCAGGTGAATGAAACAATAGAATTGGCAAGATCGGATTTCTCAAAGGTTATGTTGTAATCGTACTCCAAAAACTTTGCAGGAGGGAACTACTATACGAGGTTCATGAGATAAACCTCTTATTTGCGAAGAACCATATAGAACCGCATTGTCATAAAGAACTTCATCATTTCTCGATTTGATATCTACTAAAGAAGGTGGTGTCGGAGAGGGAGAGATAAAGAGAGAGAGTTTGTTCTTCCCTTCGATCTCAGACTCAGGAAAAGGAATTTATTATCATAATTTAGTGTTTTAAAATTCAAATTTAGAGGATATTTACATATTTCAAGTTTTCCTTATTTAACATGTTATACCCAATAAATATTCGTGAAGAATTTTGACTAATCGTATAACTGGGAAATTGGACTTGGTGAAGGCATCTTCAAATATCCCATGTTGTAGGGGCTTCAAAGAAAGCTATATTCAGATTTATGGCAGCCTCGATAATGAATCTAATGCGTCATATTTCAACAACTTTTATATAGTTTTGTAAGCTTCATATTTGGTTTATCAACTTTTCATTTTCTTTTAGTAATGGTGGTTGCTTGCGTGCAACTCAACTAATTCACCGTATATGTTTGATATTCCCAGTAATACATGTACACAATAAGTTTTTATATCTACTTATGCTACTGATGAAAAGAAAATCACTTAGCATTTTAGCATCTTTGAACATTTGGTCTCACTATAACTCAGTCAAACTTCATTGACCATGATGTTACATCTTGAATTCACTGTAGTCCATTATAAATTGTCACTTAAAAAATCTAGTAGCATAAAAATTAGTTACCCATTTTGAAAAAGATAAATAACACATAATTTTCTTTCCAAAGTGTGAATTATTATTTTTTGGTGGTAATTCGAAGTGAGATATAGTATAGTATTACAAATTACTTTCTTTCTTTATCAGCTCCAACATTTTTTTAAATTTTGCTTTCTTTATTTATCAGTTTCAACATTTTTCTATTTTTGCTTTCTTTATTTATCAGCTCCAACAGTTGCAAGGAAATAATTACTATAACATTTTTCTCTGAAGTTAGGTAAAAAATTATATAGTGTGGTGGTACCTTGCTACTATGCCAATAATACAAAAGAATAGGTTAGAGTTATGCGACAACAACAATATACTCCGTATAATCTCATAAAGTGAGGTAGGAGATGATAAAGTGTATGCAAATTTTACCTTTACCTCAAAGGTAGAGTAGTGGTTCCTGATTGACACTTGACTCAAGAAAAATTGTTCAAAGTAGTTCAGAAAAATAAAAGTAACAGATACACTGAAAATAACAAATAGTAACAAAAACAACATATGATAACAGAACCGTAACTATAATAAAATAATATGATAGTCAAATATAAGCAAAAACAAGTAATAATAGAAATCGAAAGACAAGAAATATGGGAGCCCATCTTAGGCCTTTTAATTAGAGAAAATTATGTACTCCTCAGCAATTGGGCCTTTAATTTCGTAAAGTGAGCCCATCTACATTATGCAGATGAATTGATTTCACTCTCAAAAAGCCCAATATGTTTCACCGTGAGGCAAACTTTATGATTAAATGTATATATAACATAAGTTCAACCATTTTTTTCTGAACACTCGGTATAATGCTTGAACTTCAGTCATATGAAACTTCAGCCACGTACGACTTGTTCCAAAGTGGGTAGAAATGCAAGAATGTTTTTAATATATATATTAAATAACGGTGTCCAAACTGAATACCCCGTGAAATTTTTACGCGTACCAAAATGTTTGATTTAAGGTTTGAAGAGGGTTGGGCTTGAACAATCCTGTCTAAAACTCTTCTAGACTGGCCATTTTATTATGTTCTGGGCTATAATTAGTACAGCTTTTCATGAGCCCAAATCAATTAAAAAGTTTCTGGAGCATCTTCGGGATTAGGTATTGTTCCTCTAATTTACAAGTAAGCGTCTATTATAAAAGGGGTGCACAATTCCAAATCGTTGTTACGCTCATGGATCCATACCCGACTCATAAGTAGAATGATTTTGGTTCTCCATCAATTTGACTCTGAGAAATTTTAATTATTCTTCAACAAAATTTCATTTTGGAAATTATGTTTACCATGTTTTCTCTTAATGAATATAACATCTTTTCGGCACACAATACAAATATGATTTTCTCCTTGTACCAAAATGTGGAATGAAAGGACTCTCTTCAGTGGAAAAACTATAAATTTCATTAAGAGTATTTAAGATTTAATTTTTAAAAATATATTTTGACTTATATATACATGTGTTACACAAAATATGCCTCTTCAAGTTTAGTTTCACTTGTGAATTAAAGTAAGATGACTTTATCACTTGTGAAAAAATGGAGTATCACATGCCACAATATCTTTAAAAATGTTCACTCTGGCATATGATCATATATCCATCAATATTTTAACTGAGATTATGTAGGCAAAAGAAAAGACAACTTGAGGATTTGTGTATATTGGTTTGTTGATTTGTCCAGTATATTGAAGTGACAAAAAAAAATTGTGGAAGGCCTTGAACATTCTATTGTGGTGGAACTTGGTCTACACCATTAACACTGTTTAGTGTTGTTGGAAACCACTTTGAGTTTTTTTAGGAATGAACTGTGGGGACTATTCAATGTGTCATTTCTAGAAACATCATACTATATTCTACTATTATTGTTACTACTACTATTACCACACTATCGGTGTTTCGAATTATGTGACGTTATATTTGATTTTTTTCTAATTTCCAAAAAAGAATGAAAACAATTTGATTCTAAACAACTTAGTTTACTCTTAAAATTTTGATTTATATGTCTAAAAATTTCAAAGGTTTGTTTGGATCACATGTTATTAAGTGTTTCTTCTTTTCTATGATTTTGTGTCTAATCAAACAACTTCACATAAATCTGCATCTACTACTTACATAAGCTTGATTTGTATAGATGAGGATCGATTGGAAACAACCTCTTTATCTTTTTTCCAGAATGTAGAAATACGAATGCGTATACACCACCCCCTCAAACAAATTTTATTAGGTCAATCATGTGAATATTCCAATGGGCCACCTGAAATTGGTTGGATGAATTCGTGTACCCTTTCATCTCCAATCCCCAATCCTATTTAAAGGGATAAATGGATTTTATCACGTGAAAAACCATAGGATATTATGGGCCCTTATTTGGGCTGATATACAGCTGTTTGATTGACCATAAATGGGCCATATGGGCCCATACATTTTTTTAACCATGACAAAATTAGAGGTCTTTATTACACAATTGTAGTAGTGCGTGTCTACCAAAAAATCCAGAGGAAAAAAGGTACAAATTATTGTGCAAAAAGTATTGTTATGTTTGGAAAAGATAGAATGGGAAATGACAAGGCAAAAACCTTCAAATGACCAGATTCTAATAACCCATACATTTCAATCACATCAGATGTTGTGACCAAAATCTTTTTAAGTTGTGAGGGCAGAACGGGGTTTTTGGAGCAACGGTAAAATTATCATATCATCGTGAAAATAACTATTAATGCTTACCTTATGGTTGTGTGTGGGTTGTGGTCCTCTACAGACTCTGCATAAACGTGAAATGTTACGTGTATCAAACTAGTTTTTTATGAGTTGTGAAAGTATATAAAGAATTCTATTATTCATTGAAAAAATCACTTTGAAAATAAATCTACTAATAATATTAACTTTGTATCGACTTCCATTAAAAAAATAGTCAAATTTTAGTTCATGGATTTCGAGTTATAGTATTGTTTTTTTTTGTTTATTAGGTACTGGATATATTATTTGTTACATATCAAAAGAACTTTTTAACACATAGGATTTGAGCCAAAGTTATTTAGTTTTGTCATATCCATAACTACTAAACAGGCTCCACGCACCTTTGAACTAGAGATCTCTTAAATTCAGGGCTTGAACGGATACACTCTATTTCAAGACCTGAACCTAAGAGATCTCTTTTTTAGAACATATACATTAGTCGAGTTTCAAAAGCATTTGACAGGAGACATAGGTTTTTTCATAAGGAGACATATTATAACAATTCCTAACCTCCTTTTTTTTTTTCAATTGCACTTGTAAATTAGTTAGCGGAGATAATACTCTTTTTTCCTCCAAGGCTCCAACATTCATCTAAATTAGGAAATGAAGACAAGGTGTAGAATTATTTTCCAATAACATATAAATAGATGTTATGTATGCAATAACTATATTATACTAATTATTGTGAATGAAATAAAAGAAGAGGGACAAATTGTTGTTATACATATCCCTCCATACTTTGAGAATCACTATCCAGACAATCCAACAATTCCCAAATTAACAATTGGCCCACCATTTTTATTTTTTATTTTTGCAACTATTTGTAATGGAGTATCTGTTTAATTTATCTCATTGATCAACACAGAGAAATTAAACAGTTCATAATAATTATCTAGCTGCCTATTTCTTGCCTTTAATATTAATTTATCGGTATATATTATCAGATCACTCAAAAAATATTACATATAAGTCCTTTATAATATGAAAAACGAAAGCTTCTTCATTTCCAACCAGGGCCGGATCGAACTCCACGATGTCGGGTCGACAAAGTTCCTTTTTTCACCTCTTAAGATTCTTGATGGTTTAAAATTTCCTTACGACCTGATTGTGTATACAACTCATCCTTTCGAGGACATCTGATAAAATTTGAACGATACAGAAAAGATCTGCAATGACCCATGTGCAAGGATGGCATGGATAACTCGAGAAATGGTCCAAATTTTTTGTCAATTCCAAATTATTTAAAACTAAAGCGTAATTGTAGATGCCAAAGGATCTACAAAAAATTGTTTATCTACCTTTTTAAGATAAGGATAAAATCTACGTACAGAATTATATCGGATTGGTTGTTGACCACTTATTAAACTCTATTTAATTGAGTACTTACTCTCTAATAGACTTGTAGTTTAGCTTACAATTCAATTTCTGCATGAATGCGTTCCCCACATTACCATTTGCTAAATCTTAATCTCTGCCCTAAACCAACTCTCTTTAAAACCATAGTTAATAATAAAAAGTGAGCACAAGTATTTGCCCCCTTTTTCCTTTCTATATTTTCTACTCAAGTCTTTCACTTTTTTCCATAATAAATATTGTTGAAAAATATATTTTTTAAAATAGATACTTTTTGGAGTACTTTTGGAGGTCAAGTGTGTTTGTTTAACAAATGGGCCCAATTTGTTGGGCTAAAGAGGGGACAAGAAAGGATGGGCTAAAAGGTTTAATCTCCATGAACCAATCAATTTGGATTGGACTTTAAAGTTTAAACACCTATTGTCTGCATCACTAGTTTACTATTTGTGTTTAGATTAGGGAGCATAAACAAAATTTTACTATTGAAAGTGGGGAATCTAACCTTTGAGATTAAGGATGGACCTTTCAATGTTTTGGGAATCATAACTAGTGCCATCTTCTTTATTTTCTTAATAATAATAATAATATATAATTAGTACGTACCACTAAGTATTATTATTATTTCAATATA
Source organism: Solanum piurae (assembly GCA_029582685.1). Classification (NCBI taxonomy): domain Eukaryota; kingdom Viridiplantae; phylum Streptophyta; class Magnoliopsida; order Solanales; family Solanaceae; genus Solanum; species Solanum piurae. Next base: position 9,146 of record JAJOOO010000908.1, read on the forward strand.
GAGAAAGAAAAAAATAATAAAAGTATTACAACTTTCTAATCTATCTTGTCATGTTTTGTACTTTAAATTAATGTTTATCCTCTACTAATAAAAGTAATACTAAAATGATAAAATACTTATTCATTGTTAATAACATATTTTAGGTTCGAATTTGAAAAATTAAACCGTTTTTATTAAGCCTTCCTTTAACCTTCCGAAGTAGTTCAGACTTTTCAGCCTCATTCTAATTCTTGTCTAGCGTTGCCTCTGATATGAATTTCTACATTGATCTCAAGCTAATATATCATAAGCTCTCATAATTGAATAGATATGTACTAGATAATTAACATATATACAAGGACGTGCTTACTCTCTAAACCTACTGCAATATAAATATCGAACATCAAAACATACTAGCTAGGCAATAATAATTGAACAATATTAGGAATTTGAATTCAACACCAACAATATAATATAATAAATAATATTTCCCCTTCTAATCCTAACATCCAAAAGTGAGGGACAAACTCATTTTATTGATGCTAGCATGTGATTTTATGGCCACAATCAAGGTCCTCCATAGTGCTATAATTTTTTATTTAACCTACTATGGCCTTCAACTAAACCTAGTCCATAACCATTATAACGTCCCCCACCCACAAAAACTCTATTATAATTATTCATTATGTTAATTCTTTCTTTCCTATTTAGGAAAACTTTCTTACGAAGGTTTTTTTTTTTCGGTGTTTAGGACCCCCTCTATTAAGCTTTTGATTAATTATCTCTTGACATTTTGATACTTGTTTATTTATAATCATAATTACAATCTATCAACCTCTTTAGTAACCTTTTCAAAATCTTCTCCTTTGAAAGGAGATTTTTCGTTAGAAGTGTTTTTCGAAAAAAAAAAAAACTTTTGTAGAGCAATTATTCATATTTTGTTAATGAGAGGGAGTTGCTCAGATGGTAAGCATCCCTCACTTCCAATCCGAAGGTTGCGAGTTTGAGTCACCAAGGGAGCAAAAAAGGGTGGGAGCTCCTAGGAGGGAGGGTAAAAAAAAAATTATTCATATTTTGTTTATCATTTTGAGAAGTTTGTTCGATAATATTAAAATACTAAATTATGTTTAACTAGTCTTTTTTTTTCATCTTTTGAAACCTGATTTTGGTGGCAAAGTTTGATCAAATTTCTCAACTCTCAAAAATAAACACTTAAAAAAATATTTTAGTTATCAGACACTTAGCTGAATGGACTATAAGGGATCGTTTGATAGGCCTGATATGATACCTCTTCTTATGCCACAACTCTAAAACTTTGGATTATTTTCATCTCTTAGGTAGACTAACACTATAAACAAAAAATTAGCAATGTACAAAATTTTACAACTAAACAACAAAAAAATCATATTAATTGCATGGATTAAGTAAGCATTGCTCATAAATTTCATAGCGAATTACCTATTTTCTTTTGTAATGTAATTTCCTTCAACTATTATTATCCCAAATTATAACCATAAGATAATTTAGTTCACATATCAAACGACCCATAAATTTGTGTACAAACTAGATTCTACATCTTTAATAACTTTTTAATCTTTTTATGGTATATATGTGCATAATATACTGTATGAACTCCACAAGAATATAATGAAAAAGAAAAAAGTTGAAAAGAATAATTGACTGCATTCAGTAACTTTGCTTCCTCCAAATGTAAATACTTTCCCTTTTGAGAAAGTGGAAACTTGTAAGGCTGACAGCTGTAATTATAATTATAATAAATACTACTCCTATAGTAACAGAATAATTAGACAACCCCTTAGCTTTATTTTATTGTAATATTTTTTGGTTTCATTTTTCAGTGTCAACAGTAATAATGCATGAACAGTGTCCCTTATATTTGTAGCACTTGACCGACAATACTACAGTAAGAGGATAAAACAACAGCTCTTCGACCCACACCACTAAAATCCCACAAATAAACCAAAAAATAAAAAAAGAGAACCCCCATTCTAATAGCGATAGTAACGTATTTAAAGTAATTCTATAATTTTATAATGACTTAGTCACATATAATAAAAGATAGTCAGCTAAATATCTATCATTGAAAATTATACGAAGTACATAAACCATATATATATATATATATATATATATATATATTTAAATATTTCAAACACGTTTAATGAAATTTTGGACTTCGTTGTAAGTCAGGTCTGACAAGGATGATGTGTACAATAGCATGCAATATTATTCTTATCTTCTTGTAAGAAGACATTTCGAATAGACACTCAACTCAAATAAAATATAACAAATCAAGTAAAAAATGATAATATAATAGCAAAAAAGTCTTGCTAAAATTTATGAGAAAATAACTCAAGTCATTCGTAAAACTACGTTTTATATATTTAAAAAATATCTCAAACATGTTTAATGAAATTTCTAGCTTTGCAGCAAGTCGGGTCTGATAAGGAAGATGTGTACAATAGTATGCAATATTTTCTCATTTTCATGTAAGAAGACATTTCTAATAGACACTCCGCTCAAAAAAAATATAACAAAATCAAATAAAAAATGATAATATAGTAGAAAAAAAGTCCTGCTAAAATTTATGAGAAAATAACTTGAGTCATTCGTAAGAAGAAAAGAAAGCACAAATATTGTCAAAACAGAAATAATTTGTTTTTTTTTAAAAAAAAAAAGGTAATAATTTAGAAGGGTATAGTAGTCACAATCTGTCCATCAATGAAAGTAAAGGTGAAAACACAAAGAGGAAACAAAGTTAAACAATAATTGATTCATATGGCATATTGGAGTAATGAAAAAGCCCAAGTTTTCGGCGACATATCTATCCGCACTTGTCTTGTCACAAGCATAGTCAAATTTAAATTTTAGAGTCGGTGAATTCAGAATAAGCGTGCATAAATATAATATATGTATATGTTTTAAATATTTTATTTAAATATATAGTGAGGTGGTACTATGGTAATAACTTTTATATATCTATAATATATAATATTTTTGATTGTCACAACGATTCATAAAATATTTGATCAAGTCGAAATCCAAAACCATTGCAATCAACGTGATTAGTCATGGAAAATAACGTATCAACGATATTAATTAAATGTCAACACCTAATCTTGTGAGATCTATAGGAATCAAGTTAGCCAACACTTTCTGAAACACTTTTTGTTACTAACAAGTTACACTAAGTTAGCGCGCCTAACTAATACCATAAAACGAGTCTTATTAGTTTAATAAAGTCAAGAACATATATAACAATTTGTTCAATTAAACACTCTCTAACCAAGATATCCTTCAATTGTTCCCATCATCTTCACCTTCTTAGCAATTTCCTTTACTCTAGACAAACTCATGACTTGACTTGACTTGGAGCAAAATTTTGAATTAATGAATAGATCTCTGATTTTTAAGTCTTTGCTTTTTGGAATAATGCCATTATGGATAATTTTGATGGACAGTAAAAAAAAAATGTGGAAAGTGGGGAAATATCTAAGCATTTGATAGTGATTTGACTAAGGTAATGGTACTCTATGTCATCAATTTGTTATTTGGTTGTCTACTTTTTAATTTCTTTTCTTCTTTTTAGGATCACATCATAATAATTTAAATTGAGTCAAGTCACGCTGTCGATATTTCTCACTCTTGGTTTGCATTTTATATATAGATAATAGATTACTTTCAAAGGACAATATATGTCCGGAAATTGGTACAAAAATAAGTACCATTCATATATATATATATATATTTATATATATATATATATACTCTACATGAATTGCATATAATTATGTTGCATCATATACACTACAAGAAAAATGTGAATTACATGGAGATTATTTTGGAGATTAGTATGAAAATTTGCAGGAAAATAGATATCCTACGGATTTTCATACTAATCCCCAGAAAAATCCCCATTTAATTCACATTTTTCTTGTAATGATAAGTCAATATGACTACAATAAAATGTATGAATAACATTATAAAACACTAACATGGATTGTAGAGCAGTGATGTGATTGTTTCACCCTTAATCAAAGATTTCAGATCGAGCTTTGAATATGGAGAAAATTTTGTTGAGAGCGTCACCCCCTAATAGGCCGTGCAATACATGATTCGAATATAGTCGAGGCTCTAATACAAGCTCCGACACTAAATAAAAAAAAAACTATAAAACACTAACATTATATGATATATTGTTTCAATCACCATAGGTGTAATTTCAAGACAATGTCATAAAGTTTGAATCACGTAAAAGTGGCTAGTGGCTGCTATTTTTATCAAACCACCCCCACACATACAAATATAGTTACTTATTTAACACCCTTAATAACAGTATGGCAAGCCAATCTACCGGTGAAATTCACAAATAGTTATATTTAGTATATATATAATTAAAAGTTAATTTCAAAGTTGAAACTTGAGAATATTGCTCTGAAATTTTCCCTTTGAAAATTTGACTCTATATGATAATATAATACAGTATCATTTTTCAAAATAAGGCGGAAAAATAGTTTTTTTTTTCATTCGGTGTTCATATCCAAAATTCGAATTCGCGCCGAAAAGTCTCACATTTATTTCTATCCAAACAAATATAGAATATTGCTATGAATTTTTCACTTTAAAAATTTAAAACTCTATATGATAATATCTATTTTTCCAAAACAAGACGGAAAGTTTGTTAGTGGACGCTACTTCTATCCAACCAAATATATTATCCTCGCGTTGTTTCACCTATATATGAAACTCAAAATAATTTGAAAGTGATTATTTTTCAAAGACATAACCGAAAAATAATGTGAAGGCGGTTATTATTCTTACAATGTGTTCAATAGTCAATAGATGCATGTACATATATGCAATCTAGTACAACTATAGGATACGTTGAAGGGGAAAAAAAGTATCTTAGTGGACTATAGTAGAAGAAAAAAAAAGCATATGAAGTTCGTGCTAAAATTTAATATTAAGTCCAAGTACCATGAATATAATACAATTTCAGCAGCCAGAATATACTTGATGACAACATGAATTATAATGTCCAGGTATCTAAAGTAGTCGATCTTTCCGCAATTTGATTGTCTGATTTTGATATATCATTAAAAAAAAAAATTAAAAACTAATCTTTGAAGATATGTAAAATGTATCGAAATGTTTTTAATCTTAAGGTTTTAATCGTGTCGTGTGGATGGTTGAAATTAAAAAATTATAAAAATAAAAATTAAGAAATTCTAAAACAGACTAAAAAATGTACAATAAATAAATTACAAACGGAAGAATAATATAATCTCCGATATCATCAAATTTTGTATTCGGTCAGTAGCCTAACATTATTTTCTCCAGAAAAAATCTAAAAGGTATCCAAAGACTCATGATGATTTGACCATATTTATTTAATTTGATAAAGAAAAGTATAAAATTCATTTTACAATATATTAGCATCTAGCATATAATTGGGGCTATTTATAGGACTATATATACGAGTTTAAAAAAATTATATAAAAAAAAAAAAACTACTGGCACCCCTCTTCCTAAAAGTGTATATATGATCAATTACATAATGATATATGAAAAGAGAAAGCATAGTTTAAATTGCTACTTTCAAATTTGAAAAGTATAATATTCAATTTCATAATGAGAAATATTGTGATAGTAATAAAAGTAAATATTATATGTGTCAAATTAAAAACTGACACGCATATATAGAGAAAACCAACAAAGCTAACGATTGTTACATAAAGGGGGAAAAAGGAAGAAGAGAAAAGAATACTAGTCTAATCAGATCACGGATATACGATAAATAAAAATATTATACACACATTCAAAACATGTCGAGATGGTAAATATTCCTTCATTTTTCAATAGAGATTTTGGTTCGTGTTTTGATAATTTAGTTGTTTTTGGTAAGGAACATTTTACTCTCAAAGTGAAGATAAATCTCAACTACTCTGGCTCAAAACCAGATACTAAAAAAGAATTGTTACACTGTATAGTCTGTAAAGTTGTCCACCAAAATAACAACTGATAAATGTATGTCTTTTGAATATTAATATTGATAGTATACATATTTATGTATATTTTTTTAATATTGACTAACAACTGTAATTATTTTTATCGAATTGTGTACTATATGTGAAATTTTATGAATATATATTTCTTGTACCCAGACAAGGCCTATAATTTGATTGTTGATCATGTGATTAAGAAAATGAAAGAGTAGACAATTTGCATAGGTTGAATCATAGGTAATCAAAGTGAGGTCTAATTAACGTGTGTACTAGATTCTTAAACAGACATAGTTAATTAGACGAAAAGAATGTCACAATTAAATTAACGATGCAGTGATAATTACGTACCACTTAGAGGAATAGTGTATGCCTTTAATTAAACAAGATTAGCTTAAATTTAATAATGGTGTATGCCATACAGAAGGGGAAACATAAAATTAGGGACCACATAATTGGTCTCTTAAGTAAGAATTAAGCCAGAAAAATTAATTATATTCTGTCGGGTTGAATTTGCATTCTACACTAGCTAGCTTTATTAGCTAGACCTATACTTTATTTTATTTATTTTTTTGATTTTTGGTTTTTTATTCAGTATCTGATGATATTCGTCTTGGAGGTCGACTAATTTGAATTCGCGTATTAAATGACTAGTTTCATGAATAGCGCTTTCAACAAAATTGTTTTCAACAGTCAGAGTTCAGACCCCAAAACATATGGTTAAAGTGAAGAATTCTCAACCATTTAATTTCATCAGTACCCGATAATCGATATGATGACTTGTTGGACGATTTTGCTCGTGCAACAAGATGGTGGTGTGTGCATTATAATTATAGGTCCAACTTGGTATATATGATTTTGAGATTTTGCTTTGAGCAACTTGTACTTCACGTGCTTGTGCGTTTTGTCATTTACGTTATAGATAATTTTGCATGGGAAAATACAAACCTAGCTACCTTTCCTTCTTCCTTCTAGTTTCTCTCCTCCACCCACCCACCACCATAAGGAGAGGATATACCCCACCATCACCACCCCACAACCCCACCATAAGGGGATGATAAATCATAGACAAGTTACACATTTGATCGGTCGTATAAAAATAATATATACTATTTTGTATTAACAAATGTATATTTCATGTATATCATACCTTAATATATACTATATTTGTTGCCGATTATTTGTGCTAATTTCTCATACACAATTAGGCCTACATGTGTTAATTAATAATTAAAATTAAAATTCATGCACTTCAAATCCTGATCAGACAGTAAATTACTACTAATATATATATATATACTTTTCTCAATTTTATGAGTCGATTTAATACATGTGTAATTAATAATTAGAAGATATATGATGAAGATGTCATGTCAATGAGGCAAATCATTACTACAGACGTATAGTACTACTATACTACACTTTGATCAGTCCATCATATATATCTTTTTCAGAGTCGAAAAAAATTCTTCAATGTGGTGATCGATCGATCTTCACAAAGGTGATTCCTCTTGTCTACCTTTATTACAAAAGTTAAAATTAAAGTTGTTTGTTTACAGGGTATTGAGAAAATCTTTACATGCATTCCACAAAGTAAATATTTGTACAACATAAATTCGTAGTCTATATAATAATCACATCCTCTCTGACAACCACGCACTACTAGTTTCACTTGAGGTTTTTGACAGTCGCACATAAAATATCTCGTGTTAGCTAATACTGAAAAAAAAATATCTATATCAATACAGTATTAGTTGTTGCTTGTACATTCGACTCATATTTATAACTTGTTGGTTACATAAAGATAATTTTACTATTACTTTAAATTTATAATTTATTGATTTAGTTCATAATACAAAATAAACGTGTAAAATATTCAAATTATATAAGTGGTATTAGTGAGTTGTTTTGGTTGAAAAAATGTAAGAGGGGCTCGAGTAAGATCATAATAATAATTATGTTAAGCCTAAATATGTAAATATTGACCACATCGATTTTTGTGTTCTATATTGTTCGCAAAAGGCATGAAGTTCGAATCAACAAATTATTGAATGTGAGCCAATAAATTTTAGATTTGTGATTTGTAGAAGAAAAAAAATACTTAAATATTTTAATAGATGAAGATCTTTGGGCAAGCCTAGAAACAAATATGCAAATCTTAATCCGATATTTTTGATGGAGTATTGTAATGTTAGGTTAGTCTGAATTTAATATTTTTATGAAGCGTTGTTCCGATTAATGCATCTGAAGTTAATATTTTCAATCGAACCATAACTATATATATATATATATGTGTTAAAATTTGTACTCACAAATAATAGGTGAAGATTCTTTAACTTTGAAAATATCATGACTTTATGGGTCATTTAGTAGGAGGCATAAAAATATCAATCCAAGATAAAATGTGGAATTATTTTATAGTCCCACTTGTAATTTTTGGGTATTTATTGGTTCGGAGATTATTTTATTCTACCATTTGTACATTTCATGACATTCCAACTCATGGAATACCTTTGTCTTTTGCATCCCACCAACCAAACGATCACTAAAGGGTTATGCACATGCTAAAATCAACTCTATATAAGCAATATCATGTTTGATAGCAGCTAAGTTATTCATGTATATCAATTAATGCAATATTTGATTTGTAATTTAGATATCCACTTAAGTAATACATACATAAGTTATGAAAGAATCTATTTATAATTTAATTTTGCACCGAATAAAAGATGAAATAAGTAATACACTAATTATTAATACATGAATAATTAAATAAACCCAATATAACTAATTCATAAATAAAAAAACACAAAAATTTCCTCATAACTAATTCATATATTACTAATACCAAAACATAGTCCAAAAAAACTCTTTCAGTCAACGTTCATATCCACTATGAAACTATACATTACTACTTTTCATTAATATTTCAAGAACTTGAAAAATCAGAATGTGAACTAATAGTCAACAAACATATTATATATATATATTATAAATTTATATCAGATAGTTAAATAAATAAAAGAAGAATACGCAAGGCTGGAATAATGGGAGACAAGATAGGAGAGCAGGAATTTGAGGGATAGATGATAATTCCCACTTGGCTTGCCAACTTAAACACTACACATTCACGTCTTTTTATTTCATATTTTTTTAATACAAATAAGTAATAATATTATTTTAATAAATAAAATATAAAAACACCTTGTTCTCGAGATGTTAAAAATTTCAGAAATTGATATAATGAGTAAATAAATAAAAATATCTCAAAGGGGTGATAAGAAGTCAACGGTCAAAGATTTGCATTACTGTCTATGTCTCCCTTTTCAACCTACAAACAATAGTATAAAAATAAAAAATATTAATGGAATGTGTATTCACAATACATACATTCTTTTTTTTGGCTATATTTTTTCTCTTTGTTTGTAAACATTCCCATAAAATCCTCAACTTATATTACTCCTAACACCAAGCACTAAGCGCCCCATATGCGTAAAGGTCCTACCTGCCTTGGTGCACCCGCCCAAGTCTAGTATTTGTTTTAATTTTCATCTAATCTCATCAAAATTTGACAAATATTTGTTTAAATTTTTTTGATATTTTAAAACGAATAACGATTAGAGATAAAGATGGAATGAATGAAATTTCTTTGTTTTTAATTAAAGATCTTTTGTTTGACCCTGAAAATGGAGCAATTTTAGAGAGCGTGTCGATCTTAATGGGCCCCGATGATAACCTAGACTCGAGATCTAGTTCTTTCTGCGTAGAAAATTGTAATCAAACCTTATAAACGCATTTTTCTTATATACTTATAGAGATAAACATGGTTTCACATCTTAACAATCTGAAATGGTTAGGAATATGTTCCCTTTTCAAGGTATTTTCGGGAGCAGATTCAGTGAAGACGGGGTGAGACTCGTAGATTAGAGGATTAGAGCACGTGGTTACAAACTATGCTATCGGGGGTAATAATGACCTTGAAAATGAGTGATTTTGAACTTTTGACTCAGTGGCTACAAATCATGGTGTGTCAGTGTTGGTGGTAATAATGACCTTGAAAATGAGTGATTTTGAACTTTTGACTTCACTATATTGTCAAAACTTCTGATAATGAGGCAGGACAAGCGAGATCAAAATTTCAAGATTATTCTCATAAATGACTCGTTTGTTAAATATGTATTATTTTCTTTTATTAGACTTCTTATACTTATGTTTTGTTTTTGTTTTTGTTTTTGTTTTTGAGTCTTATTAAATTTGAATTATGGGAAGTGCAATATACTATGGTTTTAATTTGTTTTTGTGTCTAAACTTGTCCACCTACTATCCATCAGATCAGTTGACTTGTCTTTAAGTTTGAATTGCAACCGTCCACATTAGTCAGCCCTTGACTAGTCAATGCATGAATACAACTATTTGTACACGTGGCGACCAGGTGTTGTTGTGTTGATGACCTGTCTATACAAAATAACCACTTCCTCCTTGTTCCTTTGCTTTTATATATCTCTATTTCACGATAAAATTTAAATTCGCGTTAAAAAATTTCACTAATTAAAAGGACTCGAACCAAGACTTCATTAAGGATTGAAATATAACTTACCTCTTTAACTATATAACTCTTGTTGATTCTGTTTATTAATATAATTTCATTGTATCATTAATTCATTTATTTTCATCCATAAAAATAAGATAAGGAAGACAAAACATTTTGATAGATTTGAAGTGATTATCTTATCACCATGTTGACTTGTTCCAATTTATTTATATTTCTTGTATTACTTAATTTGTTTTGTTATGAGAGAATTTGAGTCCCTTAACCAATAATTGGTGCAATATATTCTTGATAATTGTTAAAGAGATTTTTGGGATTCACCAATAGAGTTATTATTATGACTTGCATGAGATTTACATTGGTTCTGCTGTTTTTACATATGCCATAAATAACAAATCTTATGCATTGCATTAGTCTTTCTCCGGTGCAACTTTGTCCAATGTTACACTAAAACAGAAGCTTTGGAGCAAACGTAAAATTATATTTGGTAACAAAAATTTACGAATTTAAATAATGAAATCAATCATTAATATTTGTGTCAGATTAAATTACGTACATCACACATTTTGCCTCCTTACACAATTTGTTTTACGCACTCAACAAACATTTAGTTGAGTTGTGACAAGTCATAGTAAAATTGATAGCCACAATTTAATGGATGATAACAAATAATTTTGACTAATCCAAGCAAAATCGAAACAAATAACGGCGATTAATTTTTATTTTTTTCAAAGTGACGGCAACAACAAAAAGAAAAATTGTTGCATAAAATTTTATTTTCAGCTTTGACATTTTGTCAAAGGGAACATCACATCAACTAACTAATTAATAAATAATTAACAACTAATTAAGTCTTTTAAGTATTGATTTAATTAATTCATATGAAGTTTTAACATCAATGAGCAACTAAACTCGAAAATGATATATCTACATTGACCTTTTTTTGGTTACCTATTCTTAGACTAAATCAACATTGTTCCCTAATTTATGTTATTTGTTTTTCATACATTCAAATAATGCTCAAATTAATTAATGCTATTAATATGCTAGTTGTTTCTTTCTAATGTTGGAGGGTTATTAGAAAAGATTTTTCTCTCAAACAAATTTTGCTTGACGGTGCGACGTGTCTATGTTACTTATCAATTAGAAATTTAGTTTTCGAGAGCAAATATACCCCATGTTTTTAATTACTTTTTATTGTAATTCATTGATCAATATGAATACGAGTTTAGTTAAATTAGGTGATACTTATTCTATCTTAAATTATTTATCGTAATTCATAAAAATAACTATTTCAAATTATTTATAGTTTTAGAAGGTTAAAATATAAAATTAATATTATTTTTTTCCATTTTAATTCTATGGTCGTGAAGATTACATACACCTAGCCTCAACTATGTGTGATGTTATAGTTGTTTAAATACCATTGAAAGAAAAAATAGTCAAAACCACCTCTTAATTAATATTTCTCAACTTGACGATATGTAAAAGAGAATCATAACAGATAATTTGTGATGTTATAGTTGTTCAATAAAGGGTAAAATGACCAAAATTACTCCTTAAATAAGTATTTCATAAGATTATGTAAAAGAGAATCACGACAGATAATTTGAGACGTACAACCTACCAACTAGCTAAGATTTGTTTCAACTTATCACCTATTGCATGTCTATTAATTAAATAAACTTGGGTTCTTAATTAGCTAGGTGTTTAAATTTGTGCGCATATTTCTTTCTTTGAAATTTATGAAGAATTGAAACTATACTAAACAATTTCTAGTTGCCTCGTGTTGACTTTGCTTCATGAATATTGAGGACAAAACGGACATTGCAGCCCCCAACGACTAGGTCATTATATGGTAAATGCCCCTTGGGAAACATCTGATAAAATTGAAACGATATAAAGAAGATTATATGATAAATAATAATATAAGAATTGCTTTTTAGGTAGGTAGAAATTAGAATACAACAATATCATCTTTTTCTACTACAGACCAAATGTAAATATTACATATATGGTTATTATATATTACAAAGCAAATATTTCACCTTGTATTGTCAATCAAATAACAAGTACAATAACATATCAATGTTATCTCATAAAAATGGTTATGTATATGTAACTTTTCTCTTATATCATAAAATACGATAATTATTCTCTAATACATTTTTTACTTAAATAAAGCATATCATGAATTATCAAATACGTTATTAATCAAGCTATGAAAAGTTATTACTTTGATAACGTTCAAAAGGAGAGAACAAAAAGTAGATTTTATCAAGTGACAAAAGAAAACAAAAACATGGTATGTATACGTACGCTAATAGCCTAATACTACTATTAAATTACGTGAAGAAAGAAGAAATTAAAGTGGTATTTTAATTAGAAATCGTTATCATATTTTACATGTTCAGAGTAAAAAATCAAAAGATAATTTACTATTTCCTTAGTAATTCACGCTTGTTTTAAATACTTTATTCATTTTCTAACGTTATGGTGAAATAACGTAATATTATCTATTATTTTGAATTTCTTAAAGAACATATAAAATCAAACTGAACAAGTAAAAATAGACGGAGGAAATGATAGTACCCCACGAAAGCATTTGACATCAGTGACTCCTATGCGTACACGTGTCAAACATCTGACGTGGAACAGTTGTCAAGTGGGTACACAATACATTCCTGATACTACACGTGTCTTTCGTCCAGCTGTCGTCTTTCCACCTTGGACAATGTACACCGGAAACTCACATCCGTACCACCTTGGACGTTATTTAATCGGAAAAGGGTCAAATATATCTCTGTACAATAGGAAATATTTTAAATAAACTCTTCGTTATATTTTCGATTCAAATATACCGCTCATGTTATGCTTTGTGTCTTATATTCCTCTCATTATACTTTAATTTGACGCTAATTTTTTCTTAGTTTAGATAAAAAGACACGTGTGACAAGCTCAAAATCAAAATCAAGCTGAAAAATAACAAGGAATATGTATATACCAAAATTGAATTCTTAGTAGCTCGCTTAATTAGATACTTGAACTTTTACTTTATTAATTAGAGAGTTCGATTCTCATTTTTGTAATTCCACCTTCCATTTTTCCTACTTACAATTTATTTTTTATTTATTTTTGTATAAAATCAGTAATGTAGTCGTAGCACAGTTATATATCTTGTAATTAAAATGTTTTTATAAATTAGTGTAAAATATAATGAAGTTTTCATGTAAATATATTTTTCAAAAATTCAATACACATCCTTTACTTCGTAACAAATTTCTTAATTTTTCATTGTACAACATACGACAAGCACACGATGTGCTCGCCTAACTCATACAGCCGACAATTATTTATTTATACGGAAAATGATCGAAAATATTTTAAACTATTAGTCAATTTTGTCTTTTGCTATACTAATTGTTTAAAAATTGATTAAATTATTACGTTTTTAGCTCAAAAAATAACCTTTAACTAGTCAAATTATTGAAAAATATCCTTTCTACGAACTCCCACCCCTCTCTCCATGGCAGCCAATGCAAAATTTAGAAAAAAATAAAGTAAAGATAGAAAAGGTATTTTCTATTTGGTTGGTTGGTGTATAAAAGGTCGAAATTTTATGCATAAGCTTTTGGATAAAGTAAAAGTTAGTGTTGTAGTTAGCTATATTTGGTAATTTTTCTTAATCATTTTTTAAAAATCCAACTTAATTATATGCCCTATTAGTGTAAAAATATACACTACATTATAAGTTTATTTTAAGTTAAGACTTTATAGGCTATGGCAGGTAACGTGTCTATTTTATCTTGTTACTATTTTCATGTTTTATTAGTAATAATTACTTACTATTTTAGAAGTAATAATGTATTTTAAACTATAATTATCTCGCAGAAAAGAAATTGGGGCAAATGGATAAGGTGTCCGGAAATTGTACAAATAAAAATCCAAATTAGGCTTTAATTGTGTATTAGTAAAAGACAACAACGGCTTATAAAGACAATTAGAGAACTTTTCTCTAAAAATACATGATTATGGTGTGTACGTTACGAAAAGAAAATATTTTTCAAAAAATAAATATAGGATTTTACTTAGCACTGTATATCGATAAATATTATGGGAGAGGGGGTGATAATAAGGGTATGGGGTGGTGGGGATGTGAACTATAGGGGTGAGATAAAAATAAAGTGTGTTAGAGGATCGAGAGGACAATAGAATGTTACTTGATGAAATTTATTTTTTATAATTCTAACAGAAAAGTTTCTTTTCATTTTTTAAGTAATTTGTTTTACTATTGAAATTATTTTTTACAAAAAAATTAACCAATTGAAAATATTAAAAGAAATTATAAAATATTTTTCTCCTACCGGACACTCTCTGGACGAATCTTAAATACGTACTCTAAGTCGCAATTATGACAACAACGTATGTAAAGGCATGAAAGTTGTATGTCTTTGTTAGTCACAAATGCATGTTTTCAATTTTCCAAAAGCAAATTGACATAAAAACCCATGTATATATCCTATCCACAGCCACCAAAAAATGAAAAAAAAATATACTTTTGAAGTTTAAACTAATTGTTCTTAAAAATGTTATGGCAAATTATAAAAAGAGGCATTCTTGCGTAAACATACTAAAAAGGGAAAAATTTGATAAATTAAAACCAATATGTATATTACACAAAAATCAAAATCATATCCACACAACAAAAAAAGGAAGAAAAAAAAAAGTACTTCTTAATATTTGTTCTTAAAAATATTTACTCTCTAATGTGAAATGTCAAATTATATTTTTTTAAAGGCATTCTTTTGTTTAAAACATACTAAAAAGGAAAAAAGAAAACGAATCAATTAAAACAAAGAAAGTAGAAAATTATGGTACGAAATGAAGAAACCAAGTTTAGGTAGCCTATCTAACTCACCAACTAAATTTCTCATATTTATTTGAGTACATATTATATGTACATTTTTTTTTGACGGGCAGCCATTTATGGTAATTTTCTTTCGTAGTGCAAGTGGATGGAGTTGTTTTTTCCTTAATTTTAAGTTTAAGTTTTGGATATGGAAAAAATCTTGATAGAGAGTCCTTCCCTCCAAATGGAGCCCTACACAACACATATCCAAAATAGTTAGGCTCCAATACGAGTATCACTTACGTGACACCATATGGAAAAAAAGAAGAAAAGCATATGCTTCTTAATCCTATCCACACACCCAAAAAAAGGAAGAAAAAAATATATATTTGGATTTTGGTACTGTATTAGTTTCTCCTCTGCACTTTTAAATATGCAAATACAAATTGGACCACAGGCCACAAAGCCACACTTCAACCAAACATCCCTCTATATAAAGCCCCATTCTACTAACAACTTACACCCACACCAAACCAAAAAAACAAAAATCACATAAACACTTCTTTCTCCTTTGTAACAAATTCTCTCTTTTTCTTCACAAAATATTGTTCACTTTTGTTAATTAAAAAAAACCATGCCTGAGGCACCAAAATCAGATGTTGTTACTGAAAACAACAAGCAAGTTCTTCATTTTATTGAAGAAGTTACCACAAATGCTGATGAAATTCAAAAGAAAGTCCTTGCTGAAATACTAACAAAAAATGCTCATGTTGAGTATTTGCAGCGCCATGGCCTTAATGGTCATATTGATAGAGAAAATTTCAAGAAAATCATGCCTGCTATTACTTATGAGGATATTCAGTCTGATATTACTCGTATCGCCAATGGCGATAAATCTCAAATCCTCTGCTCTCAGCCCATCTCTGAGTTTTTAACAAGGTTTGTCATCGTCTCTTTGGTTTTATAAAAAAATATCAAAACTGTTGTCGACGTGCATGTATTTCGTATTCTCAAATTGCAATTTTCATGTATGTTGCAGTTCTGGTACGTCTGGTGGAGAACGAAAACTGATGCCGACGATTGAGGAGGAACTTGCAAGAAGATCACAGCTTTACAGTCTTTTAATGCCTGTGATGAGTCAATTTGTTCCAGACCTTGAAAAAGGAAAAGGAATGTATTTTTTGTTTGTAAAATCAGAGGCTAAAACACCAGGTGGATTACCAGCTCGTCCTGTTTTAACAAGTTATTATAAAAGCCCTCATTTCAAAAATAGGCGTCCTGATCCATACACCAACTACACAAGCCCGAACGAAACGATTCTCTGTTCTGATTCATACCAAAGTATGTATTCCCAAATGCTTTGTGGTCTATGCCAAAACAAAGAAGTTCTTCGTGTTGGGGCTGTTTTTGCCTCAGGTTTTATCCGTGCTATTCGATTCCTAGAAAAGCATTGGCCACTTCTTTGTCATGATATCAGAGCCGGAACCATTAATTCCCAAATCACTGATCTCTCAGTTCGAGAGGCGGTGATGAAGATCCTTAAACCAGATAAAAATTTAGCAGATTTTGTTGAGGCTGAATGTAGTAAAGATTCATGGCAAGGGATTATTACTAGATTGTGGCCTAATACCAAATACATAGATGTCATTGTGACTGGTACTATGTCACAATATATACCAACTCTTGATTACTATAGCAATGGTTTGCCTCTTGTTTGCACTATGTATGCTTCTTCTGAGTGCTACTTTGGTGTCAATTTGAACCCTCTTTGTAAGCCTAGTGAAGTTGCTTATACCCTTATTCCTACTATGGGGTATTTTGAATTCTTGCCTGTTCATCGAAACAACGGTGTGACGAATTCCATTTCCATGCCTAAATCACTTAATGAGAAAGAACAACAAGAATTGGTTGATTTAGTTGATGTCAAGATTGGGCAGGAGTATGAGCTTATTGTCACAACATATGCTGGTAAGTTACATATTATGTCAATTTTTAAAAAAAAATGAATTTTCTTGAGTTTTATTCGTACTGGTTTATTAATCTTTGATCTTTATTTCAGGGCTTTATAGGTATCGTGTAGGCGATGTGCTACGTGTAGCTGGATTCAAGAACAACGCGCCACAATTCAACTTCATATGTAGGAAGAATGTGGTGTTAAGTATTGATTCAGACAAGACAGATGAAGTTGAACTACAAAATGCAGTAAAAAATGCAGTCACACATCTTATGCCATTTGATGCACATGTGACAGAATACACAAGTTATGCTGATACAACAACAACAATTCCAGGGCATTATGTGTTATACTGGGAGCTGAATGTGAATGGATCAACCCCAGTTCCTCCATCTGTTTTCGAAGATTGTTGCCTCACTATTGAAGAGTCCCTCAACAGTGTATACCGTCAGGGACGTGCCTCGGACAAGTCCATCGGGCCATTGGAAATCAAGATTGTTGAAAGTGGTACTTTTGACAAGTTAATGGACTATGCTATAAGTCTAGGTGCTTCAATAAATCAGTACAAGACACCAAGATGTGTGAAATTTGAACCCATTGTTGAGCTATTGAATTCAAGAATAGTGTCAAACTACTTTAGCCCCAAATGCCCAAAATGGGTTCCAGGACACAAGCAATGGAACAACATGAACTAAAAGTTTAAATTAGCTAGCACAAGTTTCTTTTGAGAGAGGATCAATTTTAGTGCTAGAGATAATTATTAAGATCATCTTGGTTAGGTTGACCCAAACCAATTTTATGGTTTTTTTTTTTAATTCACTTTAAATCTTGGTATTTAAGTCTTTGTAGAATTTAACTTGTTCTTCATAATGGTAGAATCTTGAATTTAGCCATGTACAAAAAGAAAAAAAAAGTTCCTATTCTAAAAAAAAGCTTCTACCTTTTTATTAAAATTGCCACTTTTTTTTTGTTTGTTTCATTGCAAATTGAGTACACATTTTGTGGGAATTGTTTTCTTATTTTGGGGCAGGAATCCTGCCCATTGAACTCTCATGAGCCATGTCCCAAAACCGTACTTCATCCGTTTCAAAATATGTGTGTATAATTAGAAACAATCGTTACTTCTATCTTTTTTGTCTTGATTTTTTTAATCGACACTTATTTTGGGATGATTTCTTTTTTCGATACATCATAAATGGAAGCTAGAAAGTTAACTTTAGGTAAGTTTTGTCAATTTTTTAATTATTATTCTAATCCAAAAGCATTATTATTATTAGTAGTAGTAGTTAGTACTAGTATATATAGCATTATTTTCAGGGGGTAAAGTAAATCAACTTTGTGTTACTTATAATTGAGCTACCACTTAAAGTAACTTTAAACCTCGTGAAACTAAACTAAAAGATTAAAGTGAGACTTTTTGATGAGAGAGAAAAAATAGAACTTAGGGGATCCAAAATCAAATAGTGAAACTTTTGATGAGAGAGAAAAAAAAATATTTCGTCCCAATTTAAGTGAGTTACGTCTCAATTTTAGCGTCTTATTAGGCGTTTGGTCATTGATAAGAGCAAATTCATTAATAAGCTCTCAAGTTTTATCTTCTAACAAATTCTTTGAATACACTTCTAGAACATTGCATCATCCTTTGGGATTCTTGAATTTTTTTCCATAAAAAGTCATGAAAGAGGTGTATTTTTGGAATATAAGGCGATATCATACGATACAAAATGATGGAATAAATATAGACATTAGTGAAAAAAAAATGAGATTGATATTCTTTATCCCTTGTACAAAACAAGAAATGATATCTAATACTGCAAAATATATGTGAAATAAAATTAATTGCAAATTTTATCTCGTAAATATTATTCTTTTTATCTCATCTGTCAAATGAAAAATACAAAAAATAATATGCATCTATATAACATAAGGCTATGCATCTAATCACGTAGATATCCTAAAAGTCACATGATGTCCAAAAGAGAAAAAAGAAAAACCTAAAATTTTTGTGTTAGTACTTTGTCATGAATAAAACCATTGAAGTAAGGTTTGAATTGTTTTTTTTATAAAAATAAAGAAATGTTTGTCAATTATTCTGTTTATAATCTTGTTATTTAAAATTGAATTAAAAAAAATGAACATTAAAATATTACGTTTTGTTTTCTTTTTTGGTGATTAACTGACTCATAATAACCATTATTCTTTTCTCCTATGCAGGATATTCAGACCATAACAATTACTCCCTCCTGGCTATAATAATTGGTGTTATTATCTTTTTTTTTTATTTTAAAAATAAGTTGTTTTCATATAATTAAAATCTTTCCCATATTTAGATAAGTTTGTTTTATGTAAGGAAAAAAAGTATTAATCTATTATCCATCCATTTCAAAATAAGTATTGTTTTAACAAAAAAAAATTATCTCAAAACGTTGTCGATTTAAAAATTTAAGACAAGAAACAACAACTAAAAGTCTGAAACGTTACTTATTTTTCCATTAAAATTTCTCACTGAAAAATGTTGAGGGATTATTCTCACAGATAATTTGGATGCCCAATGAGAAAAAAAAATAAAAAATTCGTGGTTATTCCACTAGTTCGATGAATATCCATTTCTCATCATGCATTTCGCAAGCTGATTCAAAAGTAGGGTGGAAAATAATGTTTTTCAATTGGAATTCGCTCCTCATCGTGCATTTTTCTAGCGAGTTGATTCAGAAGTAAGATGGAAAATCATGTTTATAGGGAGTAAAACGATACTTATTTTGTTCCAAAAAAAAAAAAAAAAACTTTATGTCATACAAATATCTAAAATATATATACAAGAAACAATTTATAACCATATAAATATCTAAAATTTCTTTAGATCATATTTCAAATCTAATTTTTTTCATAAATATTGCATTAAGTCAAACAATATTTTGAACATTTTAATAGTTAATTTGTAAGAAGCACTCGAGAGTTTTGCCTAATGGTCAATGAATTGGTCGAGAATTTTGAGGTTTTAGATTTAAAATTTAGCGGAGACAAAAGACACTACGTAATGATTCTTCTTATCTGTCTTAGTTTTGATGAACAAATTTATCTAATAACTATTGCTAGTGAGATGTAATAAATATTTTATAAAATTAATTGAGACGCAGGAATATTGAAATGGACACTACTATGATAAAAATGAAAATGTAAAAAATTGGGTACACAAAAGAGCTAGAGAGAAAGGGAAAAAAAAAAAGTGGCATCTTTGACTGGTTAGGTGATGGAAGTATAGTTCATAAAAGTGGTTAAAAGACAAAGGGTTTGATGCAGATAGTGGATAAAGCAAATAAATAAAATAGTGGTCCATGTTTATATATATAAGTATTTAATTTAATTTATATAAAGAGTGAATAATAAAGGTCAGATAAGATAATGATGATTTTTGTACTCAGAAAATGTTCCCTCCCTTTACAAATATTAGTAAAACATAAGAAACAAACAAAAAACATTAGCAGCAGAGAAGGAGGGGTCTCTACAGAGAGTAGCCAATGCTTTCAAGACAAGGCCAGACCTAAGAGAGGGACAATTCCTCAGACAAAATTTCACTAAGAAAATGAAAGCCAGATTTTATTTCTTCCATTTCTTGCCTTATGTGGTGAGGAAGTGAGTGGGGATGAACAACTTTTTCTTTTGTTTTTTACACCCGACAGTCGATATTTGTATTAGGATCCGATTAAATCTATAATAGTATCGAAAGTGCAATGCTCCATATATACTTAAAACGACTATTTATTCGAGGCTTGAATTCGTAACATATATTATTCAAGATGAAGTAGTACTTATTTCTTAAATATGTTTTTAAATTTGATTTCAGTACCTATGTGTCGATTAATTAAACTTTATATAATTGAGTGAGATTTTGTTGTTATGGATATGGATTTTTCTTTCCTTATTTTGCATCTATAGTTCAATATTCAAATTGGGGTCCGACCAAATCTTAATTAGTGATAGAAAGTAGGGGTGTCAAAAGAATATGAAAAATCGATCGAACCGATTGAACCTAACCGTACCGAATCAATTTATGTTATTTTTTCAATAAAATCGTGGACTTTTATTTAAGTGAATAACCGTCCCGAACAATTGGGATGGTTATTTTAATTTTTGAAAAAGACCAAAAAATTCCTAAATCAAATCAAATTTGATAACCTTACATGTATGTAAATATACTTTGTTTATTAAAAATATGTTAAATTTAATATATAAATATGTCTTATAACACTTTTCAAATATAAATATAACCAAGGTCCTAAGCTTCTGCTGACTAGACGACTTTAGGTCTTTGCTCTTTAATTAGCCTTTACTTAATTAGGTTTAAAATTAAAAGATATTGTAATATATACTCTATCAAACAATATAACAAACCCTATGCAAACACTCCTATTAAATATTTAAGATCAAAGAATACGGCAATAAAGTTTTACATTCTTGCATTCTAGGTGAAAAATTAAAGTGTTTCTTTACGAACAAATCTGCGAAAGAAATATTTTAATAGTAGTACATTTTGAGGTGATATTTTAAAAGTAAAAATAAAATAAAAATTAACTGAACCATTCCGATACCAAAGAGAAATCAGTATGATTGGGATGGTTTTAAAAAATCTAATTTTGATTATATATTATAAAATACCTGAAAAATTGAAATGATATAATTTAAAAAAAATAATCGATCGAACTGTATCATTGACACCTCATAAAAAGTCACATATAGGATATAAAATAATACCTAACAAAGACAATATCGTATTTAAAATTTGAATTCAAAAAACTCTTATTAAAGATAAGGATACAATATTGTTGGTGGGGATTTGGATTTTGACATATGAGGGTTGTGTTAGTAGTCCTTTAATTTGGGCTTTTTTTTGGGTGTTTATGTAGTGGAGGTGCAACCAACTGTATATATCATCATCTATATTTGTCTTCTCTTTACATTTTTTCAACAAATCCAAAATAATTTCTTGAATTGCACCATAGGAACATGCTGCGATATATCCTCCTTTTTTTTTGGTTGTTAATATCTTCTACTAGGGAGTGCCTTATCTACTATTTCTCTCTTATTGACACGTAACTTTACTTATTTTATCTTTCATATTTTTCAATACGAAATATAAATATAAATACATTCTATGTCATTAAAATTTTAAATAAATATCAAATTTTGTGTTAAAGTCAATTTACAAAGCAACTCGACGTCATCCCGAAAAAAACCGAAAGTCACTCGACTGTAAGGAGAAATCTATAGATGCATCCGATAGTACACTTTCGAGAATAATCAACACACAAACCCAGACTTGTTGAAGCCCACTAAGAACTCACCTTTTAGTTAAAAAAAAAATAGAACTCCATACTATATGAAGACTATATTTTAGCAAAAAAAAAAAAAAAAGGTGTAACCACGAAATGCAATTGTGTGAAGATGGACCACTTTGAATATATTGTGGCACTTCCTATGCCGCTTTTTCTTTTCATTTTCTTTTAGTAATATAAAAAAAAATCAATTAATAGTATCAAAGATGGAAGAAAAAAAAGAGAGTAATGGATTTCTTTTATATCTATTATTATTATCACAAGAAATAATACAATAATAACATATTCAATAAAACGTTACAGAAAAAAAAAACACATATAAAGATAAGATTAATTATTCATAAAATCCTAAAATCCGGGAAATATAAAATAAAATCGACGAAAGGTGGACCATGTCTAGAATATCGCCACGTGTCGTTGACTTAATGGAAATTTCATCCTAATACTTTTTCCCCTAGTATATTACATTAATGGACCCCACCCCAGATGTGAATCCCAATCACACATCACGAATCCACGTCCACGTCATCTTTCACATGTGAAATTCCAACTTTTTTTAAAAAAAAAATCAGATTAATTTGGATTTTTTTATTTTTCATAATCAATAAATAAAGCACAAAATCAAAGGCTAATCTTCATGAATCCATTTGATCCTTGAAGATTATCTTAGGTAATACTTAACAGATAAGAACAGTCTAAATTGGATGTACCCTTCATTAGGAGTCAAACACATCTTAATTATACTAATTATCATTGTTTAAGTTGTAAATAAGTGGTAAAGATATCGGGTTCGAGCCCTAGGTATGGAAAAAATCCCATTGGGAGCGGCACCCCCAAATGGGCTCTGCGGTGCGCGATTCGGATTTAGTCGGGGCTCCAATGTGGGCTCAAGAGACGGAATGGAAAACCAGAAAAAAAAAGAAAAAAAAAGTGGTAGAAGTCAAAGAAATCTCAAGGGTAAAAATTATTCTCTTGATCATTTTTATTTCACTTTTAATATATTGTATTTTGTTTCTCTCAACATTAATTACTTATTCTCTAATTGTTTCTCAAATTCTAACACTACACATCAGTTAATATAGATATTATGATAAAATATTCATACTAATTGATATTCTTAAGAATCGTGCAAATTCAAAAATAGACAGATGAAAATGAACGGAGGAAGTAGAATTGTACTTTAGCCTAAACTGGTCCTTCTAAATTTCTTTTTGTTAGATAGCAAATCCACATGCACATTTGCGTATT
The DNA here is from genome assembly GCA_029582685.1 of Solanum piurae. Lineage (NCBI taxonomy): Eukaryota > Viridiplantae > Streptophyta > Magnoliopsida > Solanales > Solanaceae > Solanum > Solanum piurae. The sequence continues at coordinate 33,081 of JAJOOO010000908.1, forward strand.
TTGTCCTGATTATTTGAGTTAACACATTTTTAACCTATTAATTTTTGTACTAATAATAATCATGTTGCATTGATGTTTAGCATAATAATTATTACTATATCATCAGTTTTGTTTTGTTGTTGGTTGTTTTCTACTCTCTTTTCTTTTCTTGTTGTTGCAAATGGCTGAAAGATGAAATGAATTTAATTTTTTAATGAATTTATGGTTTATTTGAACAACTAGACAAAATTAACTTAGACTCACATGATAAACCAACCATCTATTTGCTTGAAAAAGATTTTTCTTTTTTCTGATTTTCTATTTGATGTCCAGTATTTGTATTGCAGCCTAACTAAATCCAAATTTACACTAGAAAGAGTTGTAAAAAAAATCTTAGTGGTATAAAGAGTTAGCTAAAAAGCAAGAATATATAATATGATGACAACAATAACATACTTAATTAGGGCAGGGTTCATTTATGGCAATTTAATTTATATCATCATCATCATGCAACAATAATAGCGAGAGTGAAAGTGGATGAAATTGATTGAAAACCACGCATGGATGTATTGAGATGGTTGATATTTTTATTAGATAATACTTTGCTCCCTAAAAAGATCGACGCAAATCAAAATTAATCAGACAGTGAATCTTCTTTATAAAAAGTAAAATAAATAAAAGTTGATTGAACGATGTGATCCAATTGAAGGATAGGAGGAATTTTTTAAAGGGTGAAGTTGAAATGTAGTGTTGATTTGAGAGACAATAGGCTATACAATGAGTGTGACTTGGTGATTGCAACATTCACTCTCCACTGCCTATATATCCATTCTTTCTTTTTCCTCCTGTACTATCTCAGAGTCATAATTTTCACTAAAGATATTCAAAGTCATAACTAAAAAAATTGAATTTCGTGATGGATACATTTTGTAATTTAACACTAAATTATGTCGCTAATCCTAATTAGAGATAAATTTTGTTAGCTACGGATTAGCGATGAAGTTCATATTTTTTTTAGTAGTGAACATAAATATAGGTAAATGTATGAAGAAGTTAGAGATATTCAACATCTAAAATATTCATGATATTATATAATTTTTCAACGAAATAGATAGCTCCGCCCGAATTTAATGCATTACCATAATCTTATCAACACAAACTAACAAAGATTATGATAATCTTTACTCTTATTAATCACACATATATATTAATCACCATTGTCGGGAGATGAGAGAGAAGAAAATAAAACACGGTTCTACCAAATCATAGTCCTAGAATAATAAATGTAAAACAATTTTTTTATTCTTTTTACTTTGGAAGGTACAAATGACAGGATAATATTCATGAAAACATTTCTAGTTGTCAAGATTTTAATTATGAACAGTACAAGTTTGAACTTAACTATGTGTAATCGACTCTGTTTATAATTAATAGCCACAATTCTATTTGTAGATAATTATAAAGATACACGTCTTTGGTTAACTCGTAAGATTCAATTATTAGCTAGCACTTCAATAGTTTGCCATAATGCTATATATATATATAATCTATAAAAAAATATTATCATTTATAAATTACAAAAATAAAGGTTCCACTCGAACCCTAAAGTATCACTACTAATGGATGGTTACCACGTGAAAAAGTCGTTAATGATGACAGCTAATATTCTTCTATCATATTCAGGCTGTTATTACGATAATATATATGGCATATCGGGACACCATCCCACTATTGCCGCCCTCGAACCCCACTCTATCCCTCATGTAATATTTTCTGTGTTTACTTATCTAACATTAGAAAATATTTTCCGCGGTATCAAACACACTCAAAGTGCCAATTTTTTTTTACTGCAATTACATATGGTTGTAATTATTTATTAAGAGTGAGCAAATTAGAAAATGGGCACATGATGGAATCAGAAACTGTTTTAATTTGATTCTAATGAGTAAAGATATTGTGTACCTTTATTTTGAGAATCTTAAAGATCCTTACTGAAATAGTATATATGTATTATCATATATTTACTGCACATTAACTTGCAGTTGCCAATTATTTGGACTACTATTACTTCAATTAAATACTTATTCAATGAAGGTTGTTCAATTTTGATATTGACAGGGTTCATAATCCAAATAACTGAATCAGTACATTTCATTTATCACAACTACAAGTCATCTATGCTCCCCAAAAAAATATTTAAAAAATAGCTGTCACCTAAACAAATATATATCGTACACTGAGTATATTATTGTTGTTCTGTCAGTTTTTAAGTCAAATAGCGTGAAGTGGGACATGAAATAATATACCGACTATCGACAAAGTAGAAAAAATAGTGCACCGTACTAAATAATTGTGTTAGTATTAATTAACGATGAGCTAAATTAAATTATTTAGAAGAAGTCAATATAGAAGATATATATGTAACACATTTCTTTATTTATGGACGCAAAATCACGTGAAATGTCACATTATGGGTTGCCATGGAGAAAAGTTGTAAGAGCGACGGCACACCCGCACCACTTCACAAAACAAGTTGGAAACACTTTGTGTTGTGTACGTGGTGGCATATGATCGGAGGGACGTGATGAGATGGTTCAGATCCTTTTCACCTCTTATATATTATCTCGGATTTCGCAGTCTGAGAATATAAAATCTTTCAGTATAAAGTGGTTTATGATATACTGATTTATTTACTTACTTACCTGACATGAATTTTAACTAGTAACACAAGTGAAACATGAATACCTCCGTGGAGGCTTATGCTTGGGGACGTGATGGGGTATTCCAATCCTTTCACCTTTCACATACGATCTCGAATTTTACACTCATAGAATACAAAATCTTTAAATATGAAGCGGTTTATATATCCTCTAATAATAATTACCTTACTTACTATACAAGAATTCGAGTAATTAGTAAGATAAGGAAAATTTGAATACCGACGTGGAGGCTAGACGTGATGGGGTAATTCAGATCCTTTCACACCTTTAACAAAAAATCTCAAGTTTTATACTTTGAGAATTCAAAATATATTAGGGTTTAATCTCTACTAATTAACCTACTTACTCGACATGAATTCAACTTGAATACCTACGTGGAACCCTACGACTGAGGGACGTGGTTGTTTAAATTCACACATCGAAAATAAAAAAAAATTAGTACGTGATGTTTTACCTTCAACAAATTCAAGTTTTAGCGTATGATGAATGGAATTTGAATATCAGATGATTAAACAAAAGCGTGTTTATGGGAACCTGACGATCGAGCACTCGGCATGTCATAATCACACGTGTCTGGCGTTAACAAGACACTTAACATCAACAGGTGTGGCACCTTAAATAAATGCAAATAAGAAAACAGATTATTGAATTTGACTAATCCTTGCCAACATTTTCCCCTTAAACCCCACCCACACGTGAGGTTTTTATCTGTCCTGCTTTCTTGTCGGGCCTCACAAATTTCTAGGCCCATATTAGCCCATCTAAATAGGGCCCAAATTCGTCATCTACAGTATACTTGAGACGTTGCACCTATGCTAACCATTTGCAAAATTAGTCAGTTAATTTTTGTCTCACATAGCCACTTGTTAACCAAAAATAAAAATAAAAATTAGGTGGTCAACACAAGCTTTAATTAATTACTATATTATTGTCACAACATTGAATCTAATATGACTAAACTATTTTAATAACGAGAATTTTTAATAATATCTATACATATATCTGGCTATGTCTTAAAAAATTCAAGCACACCATATTAGTTAGTGGTTTGACTTCACAATAGATTATTATTTTTTAATAACAAGAATGATGGACATTTTAATGAAAAATACAATGTATGGAAAAATAATTAATTAATTAAAGAAAAAACGAGGGGACAAATAATTAGGAGGAGGAAATATAAAAATAGGAAACTCAAAGGCGGTGTGTAACATAAGTATGGGATGTGTCTATATTTGAAGGGACGTTATTATGATAAAACTAATTAAATGTTGTCATTTATAACAAACAAAATCACAAGGGATAATTAATTGCTCTAGACATTTCGGTTAACTAGTTTTAAAAGACGTATAAAATATAGATACTTTAAATTAAGTATACATATATTATATGTATTTATACGTAAAGCTATATATATTTTGGTCATACTTGTAAACTAGTTGGTTGATCGATGCATATCTCTAACTATCTCTGAATTAAGTTGGGCAGCTATTTGTAATATTGTGGTGAAGTAGCCAATTATTATTGTTTTTGTTGTGCACAGAGTGATGATGCTATTATTTAGTTTTTATATTCTGGAAAAGGCGCAATTTAAGTAATTTATGTATGGAGTAAGACTTTATGAATTTCTGTTTTCTTTTTTGGAGCCTCAAATATCTTATCCTTCTATTAAAAGATAATCATTAGTTGTCGCAGCAAAATTAGTCCAGAAAATTATAATTCGATAAAGTTTGAGCTGGGTAATGACATGTTCATTTATTAACTCCATTTTGATCTATTCAGATTCAGTTTAACTCGCCTATATGACACCTATTAGTTGATTAGTATCAAAACGTGTATTTAACTTCTATGATCCTATTACATGTATAAGTATATGCTTGAATTTTGACTATATCCGTGAAGCGACTTTTCACCATAAATCACCCAACAAATAAAATATACAATGGTAAAAAAGATATTCCATAAAATTATGAGGAAAGAAAGTAAATATCAATTTAAATGCATACAACATAAGTTACATCTAACCGCTTAAATAGAAAATAAACGATAGATATATGTTCATGCAACATAAGTTACATCTAGCCGCTTAAATAGAAAATAAACGATAGATGTATGATATATGCATAATTCATGTACAATAGCAGCCCAACCTAAAGTCCAAAGGTGAATCTCAGCCCAATATTTTAAATTTATGGATTGTCAACCTCAAGGCCCATTTTTTTGATATTTGAAAGGCCCAAGGCAGTTGCAAACAGTTTTAGTCCAAGTGTGTTGGACCTCTGATGTGATCCCAAACTATAATGATGTCTCAAATAAGGGGTGTACAAAACCGAATCGAAAATCGAACCAAATCGCAATTTAAGTCAAATCGGAAAAAAAACCCGACTAGTGGTTTGGTTTGGTATTGGAAAAAAAACCCGATTATATTTGGGTTGGTTTGGTTTTAACTAAAAAAAACCAACCCGACATTATATATGTAATTTTATGCAAAAAAATATTTACTTTGATATAATTTTAAAATATTTCTTATACTATTTCATAGTTTTTATCTTTTAATATATTATTTCAAGTTTAAAACTTAGAATTTTGAATGGTCAATAAAGATTATAGTTTATAGATGTTGATAATTATTATAAAACTTAAATCAAAATCAAATTAATACTAATGCAAAAAAAAAATCAAATCAACACTAAGAATGACAATAATATTGAATATTTGTTCTTTAGTTTTACATTGATTTAGACAATTAAAATATCCGTAATCGAACAATTAATTCCTTTTTGGTCATTGGTATCTTTAAAAAGGATGAAACTAAGGATATTACGTAGCTATCACGCACCAAGGGTGCTAGCTTTCGTAAAATTCTTTTACGAGGAATAGTACCTTGTGATACATAATCTAATTTTAATTTTCCTTAAATATTTAGTAATGTAACTAATACTTATTAAACTTATTTTAGCATGATTTAGTACTTTTAAATTATGATAATTTTCATTATGACTTTGCAATATTTATTTTATATG